>AYEL01062260.1:0-38983 GCA_000484575.1 Olivierus martensii
TTTTATTAACATTAATATGTTAATAATTTAGTAAGTCACTAGGAATTCATTTATATCAAATAGTCACTATATTATGAAAAATGTTTTGAAACTGCTCATAATAAATTATGATGATGATACAGTTTATTGTATATATTGATGGTGTCCACTAATATTTTATAAGATGTTTTTTTCCAATAAATACCTATTCTTGGATTAGGATTTGAAAAATTCAGATGAAAGAATATTTTTCTATAAAAATATATTTTTATAATAAATAAAATTGTATTTTATTGGAAACTTACATATTACACAATACAATGTTTTATTACAAAACTACTTATTAATGTGATAAATATTTGTCCTACATTGATAAACTTGAAAAATTGAATTATTATTGACAATTGATTAAACTCATTATGCAACTGACCTTATGGTCATCCTGATATATACTGTATTTACATTTCTAAATGATTGTTACATTGCAATATTCAAAATCTATTAAAAATATCAAAACAAAATTTGAAGAATTTATTATATTCAGCTAAATTATTCTATAATCCCAAATCCAATTCAAAATAGTAATGATCTGCCTAGTTTTTATAAATTATTTAAAAGTCATAACAATAATTTATTTCTTTTCAAGATTTATGATGATACCTCTTCCATACAGCAGAAAAGTTTGTATAATCAATTAAATTTTTTGTAGGAATTTTAAATAAGATTTATGAAAGGCATTTATAGTTAATAAGTATTGCAAATGATACTTCTTTGTTACATATTTGTTTTATTTTTTGAGTCAACAAAAAGTTTTTTCTAGTATGAGAATTTTCATTAAGAATTATAATTTTTATTCATATATTATGTTATCCATTCTCAGAATAGGCATTTGCTGGGTTTTCTAAAAATATTTTAAAGGATTTTCTTAAATCTCTGAAAATTTTTTATTATTCAATACTTGCCCTATTTTTATATTATGAGGTGACAAACTGGATTTTTTGATGACAAATTTTTATTTCTAGTTTTGATTTATTATTCTGAAGTTATAGTTATATTTTTAGTTTATAGGTTTTGTTTTATTAATTCCCAGTTATTTCACATACTGGCAAAATTTGGAAAAAATAAATATTAAAACTAAATTTTACCTAACTTTAAAGATTAATACAAATAATTATTTTGTTAATTATTTAAATGACTGTTTTATATTCTTTGTTTTCTCTAAATAATAGAATTGCATGAGCTTTGGTGCTCCTATCCTGAATCTGTCTATGACTAGCTAACAATAAATCAAATATATTAATTAGAACTAGAAATAAAAATAATAATAATTGTTCAGTTTAATTCACCTCAAATTATTATTAAAATATTAATATATTAATAATTCATAAATTTATTTGAAAATTTCGATAAAATATTTTTCCTGTTGACTATAGATAGCAAGCTGATGAAACAAAGAACAATGTTAAAATTATGATGGGAAAGAATTACTTGATTAAAATCATGAGCAATGGGTGAATATAATAAAATCAACTGATTCTACATATTTTGTTTTATATATCATTGAAAAAATTTTAAATTTTGGTAGGAAGATTTGATTGAATAATTATCCCATTTTTCTATGTGGAAATAATATAATTCTTATGCTCAGTTTATATGTGAAAAGCAATATAACTTTTATTAATCAAAAATATTATTTCCACCACTATTATAATTATTTTCCATTAATTTACAACCAGTTTAAATTCAATTTCTATAAAATTCTTGTAAGTTAAGCTCAAAAAATATAGAAACAATTTTTTTAATAGATCTTCAACTTATTCAGTTAATTTTATCCCAAAAATTTCTGCAAAAGTTAAAAACTATATAAGTCCAACAATACTTAAATTTGATATATACAGGGTGCGCCAGCTAAATCCGGACAAAATAAACAATTTAATTAAACAAAATTTTATTTAACAAAAAGAATAAAATTATCAAAATTATCATTTGCACATTAAATAACATACAACCGGTATGTACTTGTACTTTAACTTTTTCTTCATTGTAATAATAATTTTAAAAACATATTAAAAGTAATTATACATACTATTTACTGTTCCACATTAAGTAGATATACTCCAGCCCCCAACTCGCGTTTTCCCATAGGATCTTAACTTCAACTTTCGCGCCAATTTTTGAGAACGTAACCCCCGCGAATGTTGAGGCCCTACTGTGTCAGGTTTGCAGAGTCAGAGTCGGGAATTGGAGGTTTTTGGATAGAGTTGGAGTCGAAATTTTAAACTGTCGGGAATCAGAGTCAAATTTTTTAAAAGGTGGAGTCTGAGTTGAATCATTTGCCATCCGATTCTGCAACCCTGGGCTGCAGAGTCGGAGGTTTTTGGGTGTAGTCAGATTCACACCTTACAAATTTTAGGAGTCAGTCAGAGTTTTTTTTTAAAAGGTGGAGTCAGATCATTTGCCATCTGACTCTGCAACCCTGGAAAATATACATAGCACTTAATGTGTATTATAAGATGGTAGAATGTTAGCAAAAAGACAAACTAAACACTTTGCAGAAATAGATCTTTATTTCAGAAAGATCTTTCTGAAATAAAGATCTATTTCTGCAAAGTGTTTAGTTTGTCTTTTTGCTATTATTAGTTGCAGAATGTCTACAGCTTTAGTAGAATGTTACCTATGCTGTTTATTACTTATAAATTAAGCAAAGTCCTAAACAACTTTTGTTTCAGAAGTTTGAATATAAAAGCTATCTTGTTTTCTGCTATTGAATTTTTAATCTTCCTGTTATAATGGAACTAATTTGGTATTTTCATATTACACACACACACACACACACACACACACACACACACACACACACACACATACACACACACACACACACACACACACACACACACACACACACACACGCACACACACACACACACACACACACACACACACACACACACACACACCAGGCTCTTGTAAAAAACAATATACGTATTGTCTGTCCACGAAAGCCGCGCCTAGCTAAGGTGGATAATCTACATCAGTTCTTCATATACACCATTGTTTGTCTCCTAACTGTTAAATTTTTCCTAATTTTCTACACTTGTGTTTGACATATTAAAAATCTCAAAAATGGGAAAATTACATGAAAGATATGACATATAATAGTTTATGATTATCTTATTAAATAAATCAAATTCCAGGATTTCTTTAATTTACTAAATGGTTAATCTCGGGATTGAAATCCTAGTCTTTGCCCTCCTTAAATTTTGTGAGGGCTATAGAAGTGTGTATTCAAAATCTTGTGAAATTCACCACAAGAACTAACTGGATCTCTTTTCCACAAAACACATTGTTGTTGTGCTCTCTGTTTTGTGGAGTTGTTCAATTTTCACAAGTTGTTTGAAATAGGCATCTCTACAACTAGAGAAAATTTGAGAAGCATGGACTCTATACCTGATGCCTGAGTGACAAAATACATTAAAGACAACTAAATTTATGCCAATTTTATTGCTTTAAAATTCCAACTATTTTATCTTCTGTTGATAATTTTGATGATATCTCATTTGACTTCTAAATCTCTGGGATAGGCTATCTTGAGTTAGCATTACTTTATTTATTATTATTAACATTATATTAATGTTGCTATAAACATTCAGTTAAGCATCTTTTAATATTCCTATGTACATTGGTTTCTCACTATTCCAGATGTTAAGTCAGCTAACAATCTTTTATACACCCTATTCATCTCAAGTTTTGATCTGATCTCTCTATTATTAGGAATCTTCTGAAATACTGTAATATTTCTTCTCCTGAATGTGATAGCATGGTTTTTGTTGATATACTTTATCATATAACAATATCTTTTTTATATAATATTGTAGTGAATTATTATGAGTATTATTGTTTTCTCGCAAAGAATACTTTGAAACTTGCTGGATAATGGCAAGTATTGAGTTTTATTGAGGACTTTATTTCTTTCTAGGTTTACAACACTTTTCAACCAGAAATTACTAACTGGCAGGGCCATTTAAGAGCCCGTCATGGGCCTAGGCAAGGAAAGCTTTATATTTAACTATTTTAAGTTAAATAGAAATCTAATTATAAAATATTAAAACAAATCAAATAAATCAAGAATTAAAAATGCCCTTGACTTATATCAGAATCAACTTATGACTGAGACATTGATACTGAATCCCATCATAAATTGAGGACTGTCTGTAAAAATTGTTTCATTTTATTTGATTTTCAAAATTCATTAAATGGATTATATTGAATTTACATAACACATGATTAACATTACTTTTTGAAATGTTCTCTTTTAAATAATTGTTTAAAATTATCAACTTCAACTACAACACAAATTTACATTTGCCACACACAACAGTTATGAAAGCAAAATCATTAACTATTTCAAGTGCAGTTATTTTTGTGTTTAGGGTCAATACATTTGGGATTTCTTTTACATTAATTATATTCTCATAAAATTCCATAAGAAAAAGGCAGTAGGGTTTAAATCAGTTGTTCAATTCAAATCATATTGGCAATTTAAAAGTCATGCACCTTTCATCTAAAATTCAATCTTTATATTAAGAATAATTTAATATGTAAAGCATCAAACTATAAAAGTTTCAGATAAAAAGTGGTCTGATAGTTTTAATTTATTTATTATAGACATTGCCTATAATAAATTAACAATAAATAACTAAATGTAAGAAATGATAAAAACTAATATATTTTATTATATAGTGTAAATTCCAATTAAGGTTTTTATTCCAATGTACTTTACAAATTTAATTTTCAATATGAATTGTGTAAGTAGCTATAGTTCTGAACTATACATACTTTTTGGAAGAACTTCATCACAATTCATATGGAAAATTTGTATAGGAACACCTGTAATTGCACAAAAGTAGTTGTAATTACATAAGTAGAGAATTCTGAAGTTCGGAAGCAATTACTGGTATTCCTCTATATATGATAGGGTTACATTTTAATAATTTCATCATAGATTGAAAAAGTCATAAGTAGAATATTCAATATTGACTGACAATAGTTGTAATTTTCATTAACATGAAAGAATTACTTCCTTTAAATATCCATGCCTATTCTAATCTGAAGTTGAGTTATTGAATAAACACACAAGGTGTTTGTATTCAAATATACAGTGTATTTATAATTAATATATATTAATAGAACTCATTTAATAATAAAGGAATGAAATAGAGTGAAACACAGCTGTAATAAGCAATTCTTCCTATTCCCCTGATTAACATTATAATTATTACGAGGGTTATTTTTTAAATAAGGTCCATTTTTTAATCAAAAGAAAAATACTGCAAATATATATTAAGCATAGATAAAAAAAAATGTAAGGGTCATAACAGATATTTCTGCAAAAAAAATTGTTTAATGAATTTTTAATTTGCATTTTATGAAAATTCAATATAAATAAAAAGACTTATGCAATTTTAGAGATAAGCAGATGCCTAAGGATATTTATGTAAAGTACTTATGCAATTTTATTATATTATTACTTATGCATATTATTATTTTTTCCATTAAAGTAATTCTATAGACTTCAAAAGATATGAAAATATAGTGGATTAATGTGAATAAGTAGGATGTGGAAACAATTCACACCTCAGCTATTTGATTTTGGAATTACACATTCTTGAGATATGAAAACAAAATCAGTATATAATATAGTTACATTTAAATAACAGAATATGAGGAGGCAAAAATAAATTTTCCTAATTATTTTTTACCTCCTCAATCAAAATTATTGAATCTGATTAATTTTTATCACTTCATAGTTTATATATATCAACAGATGCAGGTCAATTTCAATTTCTTGATGAAGTATGCAATTAGGGAACTTTTTGCAATTTTTTTTAAAGGTGAATTTTTTTATTTCTTTTATTGCAAACATTTTGAGAAACATTCTCAAAATTGAATGAAATATTTAACTGAAGAATGTTGGAGATTAATATGGCCATCATTATTGAAAAATCATTGCTCACAGTTGTCATAAGTGTGAATTTCTGTCATGAATAATTGTCATCACAAACACAAATTGTTATAAACTGAAGCATCACAACTGGGCATGTTGTATGCAGTATTAAAAAAATAATTTTAAAAATTTTTTAGTAGAAAGCTCATTTTGTTAAAAATATTAACTATGTAAGTAAGTACATTCTGAATATTAGAAAAATGGAAGTATAACCTATATATCCTGATAGAAAAGAGCTCTTGATAACATTTGTTTATAAGTTAGTATATCTAATGCTTTTGCATATTATATGAAGCAGTAAATATGAATAAAACAGAAATCAATTTCCTTAAAAATTCATATATCAAAGAAATGTATTTATCTCGATTGTAGTAATTAAAAACATATAAATTTATCAATCAAAATCTGAAATTCTTAAATAAATTGTGTGTAAATCATAAGTCAAAGTTATCAGATTAATAAATATACTGAATTCTATGGATTATTATAGCAGAAGTATGAGATAAATTATATTATAACCTGTCTTTTGTATTCAGCAATGGGTTCATAAACTGTCCATCCATTAACAGGATATTTTTCTTGGAATTCAAATGCAAAGAGAGGCTGAAAATAATTTTATAAATTAATATTTAATTCTACATTTAAATGTTAAATTTAGTTATATTAAAATATTTATGTACCAATTTACTGGAAATAGGGAAAGCATATTGCTGTAACTTCTCAAACACATCTCGTCTCGAATGATTTTCTTGTTTGTGAGCAAATCTTAAATTTCTCATATCTTTGCAAAATAATTCTATACCATAAGAATTTTCACCTCGACTAGTGGCACCACCAACTTTCTCAATACGACTGACAACTCCAAGAGGAACATCCAAAATAAAGGGAGAATCCTAAAATAAAATATTTTCATTATAATTAAGTTTATTTTAAAATAATAATCATTAATTATTTATAATGTTCATTAATAATAGAGTGAAATAAAATTTATAAAATTATTTGGAAAAATCACTTACTTTATCCACACTTTTGAAATACAATTTGTAATTAGTGACAAAAAGAGTTCCACGTACAGGTCCAATATAAGGACACAAGTATGTTACATCACGTGCTATAAAATTATTATTATTATTATATAGATTTATAAAAAATGCATATAGTAATTAATTATAATTAATTAAGATACAAATAAACCAATCAATTATTATTATTTTTAATATTTTCAGTATTCTTTAAATGTTTAATAAAATGATATAATTGATTTATATGAAATCTGAATTATAGCATTTAAAATTATATCTTAGTTTAATTAGAATTTATATCATAAATTCTATTAAATTATACAGGTCGGTCCCAGTTTATAACACCATAATTTTATGAGCAAATATAAATTTATGTTGAAAAATTTGATTTATGAGCTTTTACTTTGTTTTTATGAGAAATTCATAATAAAAAAATCTTTCAAAAGTCAAATAAAGTTTGCTTTTTTGGCATGGAATGATATTTAAAAGAACAACAATAAATTAGAGACACTAGAAAGAGTTCAAATTTTTAGATGGTCAATAAATATTCAATACAATTTGTATTATTTTTATTCTTTATACATGAAAAGTCTACTCTGTCAAATTTAGATATAAAATAAAGCCAATCTAATTTGCTATATGGAAACATTTTTCTTTCAGTCCATAGAACCCAAGATTAAACTGAGATCTTATATCTCAAAATTTATATAAAGAGCTTAGTAATTTCTGTCCTTTACAATCCAGATGAATTTTTTGGTACTGATACAAACCAAATGACTCCATGATACAGTATTGGGTTATCATGTAGTGACTTGCAACAATCCCATGCTTGCATATTTTTTAAGAGGTGTGGAATTTGATTCATTGAATCATATTCTTCAAATGAATGGATCATTTTACTTGAGGAATGGGTGGCCTGTAGTGATATTCCTTGCAACTTAGTATCTAGTAGGATAGAAAGCAATATAAAATGAGAGAGACAAACATATTTTAACATCAGTTTTTGATAATGTTCATAAGTAAATTATTATAATTATTGTTTTCATGTAAAGAATATTTTCATTGAAATTGTTGCACAGTAGTAGATATTGACTTTTATAAGGTGCATTTTTCTATCTTCCTTTCTAAGTTTTAAATAGCTTTCAATCAGTGGATATAAAACAGAGGGATTGTTTTGGATATAAAACATTCCACAGCCTATTGCAGACAAGTCACAGCATGGTTCAGCCTTTATGGAAATCAAAATGCTAGATCCAGATTTTTTGAAAACATTGAAATATGGCATCTAGAATTAAACCTAGATTCTTCTAAAAAGGTAAATGATAGCTTTGTTTCACGGTCTGCACAAATGAAAGTCTAACATTTTCAAATCATTTGCCATCCAATCTATAACGAACTTTAAGAAAATTGCTTTTTAGGATGTATTATAAAAATTAATGCTAGTTATTAAAGTAATTTTTATCATTTATATAACTAGATGGTATTTCTGGATATTTCTGTGAAAAACAAGTGAAATGATTTAGCTCAGAAACATAATTTTTTCCATTTAAATCAATGACAACTTAGTCCTTAACTTATAAGAATTTGATTTACAAATATTTTTCAGGAATGCTTCATTCTCATATACTAAATGAATTAAAAAAATTATTATACTTTTCTTTATTAATATTACAAAATTTTAATAAATAAAATTTATCCTTTCTATAAGCTTAATTAAGATATTCATCTTAATCTGTATTACAGATAGATGGATTTAAATTGATATCATGTTTTTATAATATTTATACCAAAAACTGTTTATTTTATAAAATTTAGCAATTAAAAAAGTGGATGAGAAATTTGTATTTATTTAAGTAAAGCATGAAATATATTTTCTTATTTGATTCATCACTCACTCATTAAGAAAATGTTCAGAATCTTATTCTGGATGTAGAACAATTGGATGAATAAAATTTTCTAACTTGAAAATTCATATTTTTATATTATGAATATTGCAAAATGTGTTCAATCTTTAAAATAAACAAACTTATTTAAAATTTAATAAGTAAAATTTATCAAAAACAATACAATGTAACTATCTGCATAAATTAACCCCTAGCATAATTTGGAATTAAACTGCAATTTTAATTATATTAATTCAAGGCTATGGGTGCTGTCATCTGTTAATTAATTTAAATTTTGAGTAAGATGGCACCATCTGCAAAGTCGCGGATTAGAACGAATGCAATACTATCTACTTATCAGCTAAACCTAACGAAGTTTCTTCTATTAAAAACAAGTTTGTATCCTGTGATTTTCTTTCTATACTTAAGCGTAATGGGATTCATATCAACATTGTAGCACGATTTATTGTTTCGTTCCATTTCATTGTTTGTTCTTATGGTTGTCCCTCTAGATATTTTATTCCATAAACAGATAATGATATTCTCGGCATACCCATGACATAGTGCTTGTTCTTTAATCCATTCGAGTTCCTCATTAATACTCGCTGTTGTCGTGCAGTGGGTTCTAATTCTTCGGAGCAAGGCTCTGAAAGCAGCCATTTTATATGACCATGATTCTTTGGATTCAGCTTTAATGAAAAGTGGTACATATGTAAATGCACAGTGAAATTGAATATAAGAATGTATAAGAACAAACAATGAAATGGAAAGAAACAATGAATTGTTCTACAATGTTGATATGAATCCCATTACTCTCAAGTTTAGAAAGAAATTAGAGAAAATCACAGGATACAAACTTGTTTTTAATAGAAGGAACACCCTATTCAATATTTTAAGGATTGACAAAGACAGGATTGATCCTTCCTTCCTCCCAGGCATATATGAAATTCCAGCTCTGGATAAAGATTTTAATCAAAATCTTAAATACATAGGATATACCGCTAGATCACTTAAGAAAAGAATTCATGAGCATAAACGTGATATTCAGAATAATGCAACCTCAACAGCCTTAGCCCAGAAAGCCATGAGCAGCGACTTAGCAATAGAATGGAACAAGGTGAAATTATTAACTAAAGAAAAAGATCCTAAAAAAGGTAGGGTTGCTGAAACTCTAACAATATTTGATAAAAGAGATGCTTAACCTAGACCGATTAATAAAGCAGATCCTGCTATTATTAACAATGCTTGGAAGTGGTGCAGTAAACGAAAATAACACTTTTCATACGAGTCGATCTCGTTAATTATTCAATTACTAATTTAATGAATATCTGTATTTATGTTATTTTATGTAATATTAATTTTGCATATATTTTTATAAATTTATGTATTTATTCTTATTACTATTAATATACTTTTGTAATTAATACATTACCATAGTAGCCAACTTTAAAATATTATGTGCATTCTTTAGAATTCAGTTTATTATTCTGTTAATGGAAGTTGATGATGATTTTAAAATAAATCGAAAGTGCTTCTTCCTTTTGATTAATTCTTAATTATATATGTTTTTGTGTATATATTTTATTTTCCTGCTATAGTGCTAGTAATATTAGAAGTTATACCATTTTGGCAGTGTAACTGTTTTTAATTTTATTTAATAAAGATTTTCCAATTTCACTTCGCATATAGAAATGAATTTTACATATATATAATTCTATCATCATAATTTTATATATATATATGAAGTATTTTTAAAAATAAAATAGAGATTACTGCTAATGAGCAAAATCTTTTACTATTTTGACACTCTTATTCCAATTTACTAGTATGATGTATTTTTGGAAAATTGCTCATAAGTATGGGACAAATTTATTATTAATTTAAATAGAAAAAATTATAATGCATTCCTAAACTGAAAAATATTTATTTTTCAAATCAAATATACTAATATATCATCTAACTGCATATATTATGACAAAATAACTTCAATAATTAGCATTAGTTAGTGTAACACAACCTAAAATGGCCGTTTTCTTAGTGAAAGTCTCTAATAAGTTAGATGGCTGGCTATATGGAAGCATACTATATAGATTTCCACCTGAAGGATCCAGGATTGAATCTGGGTCCCACATCTCAGATTTTTCAGAGATCCAAGCCTGGCCCATTGATCCCCATCCTTCATCTGTTAGCTGACTCCATCACAGATGTAGAAGGCCCATGACGGGCTCTTAAAGGAAGAAGTCTTCATTAAATATGATTGTTTTCATAATTGTAAGCCATTTTGGTTTTTAATGGAAATCTTGGATCAAATTCTGTTAATTATTTCACTTTATATGATTTTGATGATGATTTTTCAATTTCACTTTCTTACTTGGCAAATAATTTTCTATTTGAAATTGAATTAATCAGCTAATTTTTTCTATCTGATAATCTATAACAGATCAATATACATTAATCAACCCCCTATCTTATCCAAACTTAATGGAAGATTTATATATATATATTTAAATCAATGTGTCTGAAGTTTTCTTAAAAACTTCAGATATATATTGATTTTTCCTCTTTTATTATGTAAAAAAAAATCCATTCATAAATTGAATATAAATGTCAGAAACATGGTTGGTAAATGTTTTTGTTTTGAAGTTAAATCTTTTAGCCTTTGATTTTTTTATCTTTTTTTGCTAAAATTTGTGATAAATATGGAAAAATCTTAACTACATTTATCAATTTCAGTCAACATAAAATTTTTTTAAATAGTGTAATAATTTTCTAGCTGAATGATTCTTGATTTCATTTTGTCAGTCTGCATTAATTGTTTCTATTTTGATTTGCTATTATATGCTTGTTTTCATTAATGTTCTTTACAATTTTATTGGTAATTTTTAAATCCAGAATTTAATAATAATAAAGAACAGCCAAAATAGTGCTAAAAATACCACTAAAAATTATCAGAAAATAGCATAAAAAATATCAATAAAGTACAAAATTAGCAAAATTAAATAATAAAAATTATTCAGGATTAACATTTTTTTGCATATTATAAAATCAATAATTTCCAAATTTTGTTTCTTTGGAATGCACTTTCAAAATGAAAATTAACTCATGTCATATCAAATTTTTTTATTGATAAGAAATATCAATAATAGGTCTTCTGGAAAATTCTCTGGATTTCTAAATATACATTTATCATATTGTAATATAGTAGAATCTATATTTAATAGGCCTCATTTTAAAAAGATTTTGAATTTAAAGAATCAAAATATTTGGATTAAAGTTTTATTTGGTCCAAGCATTTTAATAATTGAAATTTATTTTTGCTATCACTATTGATCATAGCAAAAAACGTCTATAAATAAAAAAAATGCTGAGTACAGTAAATAAACTATAAATTTTTATTTAGATAATTGCATTTTATGAGTAGGAAAATAAAATTGTAATATTTTTATTAATTTTAATATACTGTATTTGTTTTTAAGACACTTTTAACTCACTTTTGCCATTAACAGACATCTCTTCCTCCTATTAATCCATTAAATGACGTTCTACTGTACACACAACAAAATAAATAAAAAGATAATCTTAATAATAAATAATCTAAATAATAAATAAATTATTATTGGCATATGAACTTTTTGAAAATGTGTCTAAATCCTTAATATCTTTGAATCTTCTCATTACACCTGACAGCATCTGGCATTGCACCAAAGTGGTGCACTACACTATTTGGGAACTATGATATAAACAGTCAGTACAGTGGGTGATCAGTTAACGAACAGTTCAGATAACGAACACTTCACGATAGATTTTAATGTTCAGGTAACGAACACATCACAGAACAAACTGTGGAACCCACGGACTGATGGAATAACAGCTGGGCCGAATGGCCACGTGGTAAAGCTGTGATTTACCATCCTGGAGGATCTGAGTATCACTCCTCCAATTTTTCAGGAGGGGTCTAGACCCAGCACTTGAATATCGTTCTTCAACCATCTGGTTGACCTCATCGTGGTGTTGGCCAGTCTGTGATGAGCTCTATAAGTGGCTGCCGCCAGATAAATATCTCGTAAGGATAAGGCAGCTTAACTAATCTAACAGAATGACAGGCTTAGGCCTTGTGCATTCATGGACTTTTGGGTAAGGATGGGGGAACAGTAGTTTTTCCTAATTAAAATGAACTTGGAAACAACTTAAAACAAATCAAAGATTTGTTAGAGAAGGTAAGAGAGAGATTTTACAATATATTGGTGTTAGAATGTCACCCATACCAGATTGAGGTCAATAGGCTTGGGGATCTCTACCACGACAGAGAGATTTTACAAATTTTTTAGTCTTAGAATGGCACTATACCAGGTTGAGGTCAATAGGCTTGGGGATCTCTACCACGACAATACTATTAATCACTTCCGAAATATCCTGAAGGAGAGAGAAAAGCAATCGATATTAGACAGATTCTTTATTGGTGTTTGGGGATCTCTACCACGACAATGCTATTAATCACTTCTGAAAAATCCCAAAGAAGAGAGAAAAGCAATCGAAATTGGACAGATTCTTTAACAGAAAATAAACATAATAGTTTAAAATGTAAGATTATATATGTATATAATATTGTTATTGCATATAAATAAACGTAGTAAGAAATTATATAATTTTTAATTTATGTTTTTTGAGTCTCCAGAACGAATTAATCAAATTCCCATAAAAACCTATGGTAAATCGAAGATCGATTAATGAACAATTCGGATGATTAACGAACAATTCGGATAACGAACATTGTCTTAGAACAGATTATGTTTGTTAACCGATCACTCACTGTATATGAAATTACTAAAAAAATTGATTAATTTAAACACCTTAAATACAAATACAGTGGTATCTTGGTTAACGACTCCTGATTATGTGAACTTCCGACAAAACAGAGTTCTAAAACAGCTCGTCATCGCATCACGTGATTCGTTAGCTCAGGTTAATCGTTATTTCTTTTTATCACAATCAATTCAAATCCGACAATATCATTATTAAAATTGATAAAATTATAACCATATAAAAATATATTTAAGTAAATGATAATTAACATATAGTAATGAAAACAAAATTATTTAATTTGTTAAAAATAGTTGTGCAATAGTTCACTAGTTTTTAGTTTCTTAAAGATGATTTCTAGATGATTATTATTTAAATTCTGCAAACAAAGTCTGATTATATTGTTTGTTTATGTTTTATATTACTTGACAATTGCAAGTGGTGTGACATCACAGTTTCGGATTCTATTAAAGAAAAAATGTCTGTCCGAGATCCTACAGTTCATATAGACAATAAATGTGAGTGCATATCACTGTTCATTCGCCATCAAAAGGCAAAATCAAATCTTATCTGTATTCACCATCAAAAGGCAAAATCAAATCTCATCGTATAGAGTTGAATCTATAAACTGCTTATCAGTAGTTATGGGTTTGTTTGTTAAAAAACTCCGAAGTGAGTCCAATTATCCTTATTGAATCTATAAGCTGCTGTAGTTATGAGTTCATTTGTCAAAAAACTGAAGTAAGCCCAATTGTCCTTCTGGTGAAGATTGATAATTAAAATCTGTTTTCGTGAACAATTCATTTTATTAATGTTAATTTTTTTTGTAGCAAATATAATAAATAAATGATATTTTTCCATATTTTTAGGACATTTTAAATGAATTTTATCTGCATTTTTAATATTTACCATAATTGTTGGAAGGAGCCAGAATGAATTAATCAATTTTCAATTCAATCCTATGGGGAATCGCACCTTGGATAACGACAGTTTTGGTTAACGACGGTAATCCTGGAACGGATTACCGTCGTTAACCAAGGTACCACTGTATAAAAGATTCAGTGACAAAAATTTTATTGTATTTCAAAACATGAAAATGTTTGTAATACCTAGGAAAATGTTTGAAATTTTAGAACCTAAATTAACAAATTAAAATGAACTAAAGCTAACATTAAAATATTAATTAGAGTTTGTTTTGTTAGTTTCTGATGATGATGATAAGATTTCAATATTCTTTCATCAGTTAAATTTAATCTATGATTACCTAAAATATTCTTAAACAGAAAAAATTATCTCTAACATTAATGAATTTTTGCAATGCCATTAAGAACATAGTCTTTTTTTAGCATAGTAAAATTACAATTTTTTTCTATCTTTTAATTTAGTTTGCACACTTAGTTTCTAGCTATTGTTTTTTCTAAAACAAATCATATCAAAAACATAATTTGTTTTTACAAATTAGATCACTATATTTAATAGCATGTGTTGTCTGATTTTTTTTTTTTTTCATTTTGTCATAAAAAATTAAAATGGGGTATTTTGAATACTAATTGAATCAGGATATTACTACATATAAAAGTGATTTTAGAAAGAGAAAAATAGAAATAGAATTATCTTCTAATGGATATAAAATATTTGTTTGAAATTTATGTAGTTTTCAATATATAAAAGACAGCAGCATCCAGCCAAATATCTCATCAGGTTATCACAAGTTTTAGAGGAAACAGAATTGTGTAGAAATCATCATTTAAACTTTTATTTGTAGTGGAATCTTCAGACTTCTGTGTAAAAATTTGTTAATTTTTAAAGATTTTGACTAGAATTGATTTCTATCTAAAATTAAAAAAACCATTGCCTTGATAAATCATAAATAATAAGTGTAGCACTGAGATAGGTAAAAAGAAGTAAAAACTATAAAATTGTAGAAAGCACTTTCGGTTTTTTATTAACCCTCTTCACTCCGCATACAAAATTTTTTTGTATACAGACTGAAAAGGGTTAATAAAAAAACCAAAAGTGCTTTCTGCAATTTTTAGTTTTTACTTCTTTTTACCTGTCTCAGTGCTACGCTTACTATTTAGAATTTATTTATTGTATAATGAACTGAATATTCATTATTACTAACTCAATCAGTTAATTAATATATTTTTCAGAATTTCTTCTAATCTGTTGAGAGCATGAATCAAATAAAATGCATTAGATTTCAGTAAAATATTTTTTTATTCCTTAATCATATAAGATGATGCATCTGTGTCAGTGAATAAAACTTTCTGCTCCAAGGGTTTTTGGGAATATTCTTAATTCTCAAGTTTACAAAGTTGGATATGATTTCAAAGTTTGTTGTGCGAAGATGCTTCAATGCAGCCAATAATGATTTTGAATAATTACACTTACTGAATATGCTTATAATAATTTACTTTTATTTAGATTTTACAATAAGAGATCTTGTATTATAAATAAAATTTATTGATTTTTATTAAAAATTAAAATTGAATGATGAATGAATAAACTTATTTTCACATATTAATTTATAATAATTTTTTTATCACACTAAGGGGAAAAGTTCATGCAGTCATCAGTAAATATTAAGGCGTCATATAATATGTTAGGGTTCTTTAAAATTTTTAGAGAACTTTAACATACTATAAAATATAAACAGCCAATGTTACAAAAATTCCTGAAATATAGTAAATTTAATTCTAGAATTTTTACATCCAAATTTCAATTCATAATATGAATTAAACTTTGGATTTCAAATCATTTTATAAATTATTAAAATTAAAAATGCCTGAATTTATAATTTTATATGATTATTATTTGCTTTTTTTAATTAGGTTTTGATCCAAGGTCTCATTTAGCCAACTTTCATGCAAATGCTGCAGCTGCAGCTGCTACAACACAACCAACTCAAGTTCAATTACAAAATGATATTAAAAATAAAGCACTTCGTAATACTGGATTAAAACTTCAGACCCAAGTTTCTAATAATGAATTTGGAACTGGAAGAAATTTATTAGTTGCCACTTTACCTAATGCTTCATTTTCTAATATTGATACAAGTAAAGTTCCATTGGGAACTGCTGAAAAGCAGAATAATGGGAATATGAAAGATAAGCTTTGGCCTTGTCCATCATGTAAAGTACCATTTAAAGCAGCTTCTGAATTGCAGGTTCACTTATCAGCTCATACAAAAGGAGAGAGAACTGTACCTTGTCAGATTTGTGGGAAATATTTTGTATCTTTGGAAAGAGTCCGCATACATATTCGTGCAGCCCATGGCGAAAAATCTTGTTCCTGTGATATTTGCGGAAGTGGCTTTAGTTATCGTTGCAAACTTCTTGACCATATGAGGACCCATACTGGTGACAAACCTTTCCATTGTGATGTATGTGGAAAATTTTTCTCTCAGAAAAACCATTTAACACGCCATTCAATGATTCACACAGGAGAGAGACCCTATCCTTGTGATTTTTGTGGTCGAGGTTTCTATAGAAAAGACAAGCTTACTAGACATCGACGAATTCATACTGGTGAAAAGCCATATACTTGTTTGACATGTGGAGAATCTTTCTATCGTAAGGATAAATTAACTGGACATATAAAAATGCATGCTGGAGAAAATCCTGCTTCTTGTGGCATTCCTGGAAAATTTTTGGATGATAAAAATTTGAAGAATCTGAATACACTTAATACCTGTCAACTTCCTGTCTCCTCAGCCCAACCACCTAATCATAACACTGGTCTCTGTCCTACAGGAAATAATAATTCTGGTGGAAATGCCAATAATTCAGCAGCCCCTGGCACTAGTGGAGGTCCTAATGGAGGAAATATTAAACATGAATCAAATCCAACACCAAATCCAAGCACAAGTACTGCTAGCCCAAGTCCAAGTTTAAGTCCAAGTCCAAATCAATTTGCATCACTCCCTTATAAAAGAGACTGGCAAAATCCAAATCCAGGTGTTCATTAATTCCCTTATTATACTTTTTTAGGTTTAATTTGGATAATTTACATATTTTGGCCAATCTATTTTGTATTAAATGTTTTCAGTTTGATGATGTAAAATTTACCAATTCTAATCTTGCAACTATAAGGATGTCTAAAATAAATAAATATATATAGCTTAATTAATTTGTAAAATAACAATTTGAGTTTTTTGCACTGTGTTAATTAAAAATATAAGTGACAAAACAAGAAATATTGAGCGGAGAAGTTAGTGCATGTAAATTCATTGTTATACTGTCACTCAGGTTATGGGTTATCTGGTTTATTTCATAATACTTTTGTGAAAACTTCGTGCAACCTATGTTGTATATACAGGGAATATTGCAATGGTGTTTTTTTTTTTGTTTAGTTTTTTAAGGAGATAGAATTACATACATTTTGAAATACAGTATCAGAAGTATTGTATTGAAGATTAAGAGACACTTTGTCTAGGAGAGAATTGTTACTTAACTCATTTCATAAGTCTAAGGATTTTTGCAGTGAATAATTGCAGTTATTTGATGTTTGTATTTGTTTATAGTTGCTAACATATCAGTAAAGTGGCAAAATAAGAAAAAATGTTATTTGTTGTGTAGAAACATTTTTAGATTTGCAAATAATAAGTAATTTGCTATTAATGTATGTAGATGCTTATTTAGAATATTTACTAGCCATATTTTGATTAATTTTGTCATTTTATAAATTGAGAAGATAAATTTCATATATCCCAGAAAAATTTATAATGCTTTATATGTTAGTCTGTGTACTGTATATAAAAATATGGTATATAAGAAGAAACTATTCTCAATTTTTATTTTATCTGCAGCCAATATTAGAATTATCTTTGTAATTCAAAAGATTTTAAAATTAGTAGAATTGCTAAAGCTTTGATGATGATTCTGTATTGAGAAAAATAAATAAAAATATGTTAAGATATAAGTTTTATTGATTATTACCTAAAAATTTTTTATAGTTTTGATCTACTTCCAGAATATAAAATTGCCACTATAATGAGCTAGCATTTTTGTTTGATATTTAAAGTAAATAATATCAAATAGCAGTTTTTAAAAATTCTGTCATATTCTGAATGCATCTAAAAAGAAATCAACAACACAGAAAACAGTTGAATTCTAGCAAGGATTTGAATACTACTATAGTTTGTCAATATATTATAACCAGCCAGACGTCTTCCACATCAAACTAATGGATTATAACAGGGCTGTCCAACCCGCGGGCCGCATGCGGCCCAACATAAAATCATCAAACATTGAGATTTTTATGTACTTAATGAAGTTAATGAAATTTTTATTATTTTAAATACCTTATTACATTTCCTATTTGTTTTCTAAAATATTTCTTATTTCAGTGATTAAAATTTCTTATTCCGCTCAATGATTTTTAAAAAATTTCTGAACTAAAAAAAGTCAAAGACTATTATGCTACGACATTTTTGCTTATTTGTCATGGTGGATATCATATATTGTACATTATTTACTAACTTTTTGCTTAACAAATATCTTTAGAATTAGTATAGTTTTTTATGTAAGGCCCGAGACAATTTTTTTCTTCAGATGTGGCCCAAAGAAGACAAAAGGTTGGACACCCCTGGACTATAATAAAGTTTTGAATGTGTTGCAAGCTAGATTTAGAATATTTTCTCAATTAAAATTTAGAAAAAAAAGATAATTCTTACATTTATGAACATTCCGAATCATATAGCAATTTTTCTTAAGCTATTTTTTTTATATTAGAAAGTGAGAAATCGAAAAAGTTGAAATAGTCTTATTTGTGTAATTCACGGAATTTAGACATAAATGAAAATTTTTGTGATATTGTAAATGCAATATACAGTATGTTTTAAAACAATTGATGTTTGATTATTATAACTGTACTGAAGAATTGTTCAGAAAAGAAAATTCTGTGCCATTGGAGAAAATCTATTCAAAATAGAATCCAAGAAATAATGTTGTACACTTCCTAAACAGTAATAGAACTTTATGAAATATGAATAGCTGTAATTTTAGCGTTATTCAATAATTCTTTAAAGAAAAATTCTCAATAATTCTTGAAAATTAAGTAAAATCTCATATACTGATCAATATTATTAAGTAATGAAAACTACTAATGCTCTCGTTTCTAGAAATTTCAGTATCGTAGAGAGTCACAGCACTCAACATCATATGGTCGTCATCAAGAAATATCATTTTTGAGATTCCAAGTGGCTGGACCGCACGGGGTTTGTTTTAAATGGAAGATTATGCTGTAGGAAGATATATTCAAAATTTTGTCTTCATCCAATACAAGGAGATTTTCAATATACATATAGTGTCACAACAAAAAAGAAAATGTGAAAAAGCATTCTAACAGCATGCAACAGCTCTAATGAGTCGATGTAGATGCAATTTATTTTTATGAAAGTGCATTTATAATGTTAGCTGTAATAATTCATATAGAAATTTACATACGATTTGGTTTGAACCAATGGTTTCAAACTCGCGGCTCGTGATGCCTTTTTTGTGGCCCGTGCCGCATTTATAATATGGAAGAAACAGATAAGAATCGCAACCGTTTTCGTGAAATTTTTTTAAAATTACAAAAGCTTTAGTGTTTTAATAAATGTATTGAAAAAATTTCTGTTTACAAAAGGGCTTTATAATTTTGAGCATGAGTTGCGGCATATTAAGGAGATTAATATATGTAAATACAGTATAGCGTCGATTAACCGAAACGTCGCTTATTCGAACGTAATTTTCAATTATGATACGCAACAGGTCTCTGCCAATACTCCCACCCTACACATTGTAGAGTGGGAGTAGATCAGGGTGATTATATCTCGTACATAAAACATACTGAAAGAGTTGGTTAGAGAAGGAAATGTGATAAGCATGATAAAATAAACTTTTTCTTAAATTTAGAAACATTCGTACCACATAAATTTTTTATTTTTTGGTTTTACTATGTTAATTTTTCATTAACTTGAATATTATTCGAATCGGATAATAAATTAATTCCTTCAATGCTGATTTCAGCTGAATCTAATTCTTCAGTTTCGGATATATTCAATATTACTGCAATCGTTATTTTCATTATTCAAATTATTAATTTTAATTAAAATGTTAAAACTTGATTGATTTTCCAAGAAATCGTTAATCGTGCCATCAGCAATTCAATGATTTTTCTGATGATGTTTATATATAGACATGCTTGCTATATATTTGTATAATGAATATAATTGAATTTTATTGAAAATTTATATTACGTTTATATTATTTTATTAGTTATTACAATAATGTGATAAATACTTATATTACATTAACTGATAAATTCGAAAAATTGAAATACTCTAATGTAAATTATGTAAAGTTTTTCTGGGCTGCGTTTAAAAAAACAAAGCCATTTCAACTATGAAAGATACACTCCACAATTAGCTGCTAATTGTTTGAAATCGTTAGGCTAAAGTAGTTTTAATTCTATTTTACTATTTATTAGTCCTAAATATAGCTTAAATGGAATGTCTACCAGTCCTCTTTACTTGAACTTCTTTTTTAACCATTGGCAAATGAGTATATACTCATTTCTCATTGGTTAAAAAAGAAGAGAAAACTAAGTACCCAAACTGAGAGTCTAGTTTTAGATTAAGAATAAAAATCAAAAATTTTTCTTCAAAGAAAAGAATTCTGAAAATTATCGTAAATCTCGAGTACGAGATAGACATGCTCGTACCGGTTACTACATTCAACGCTATAGTAAACTGACTGTTTTGGTGGCCAGGCGCAGAGTGTCGCTAGATGCGGTTACGAGCGAAGCAGCGATATCTAGCGGCACTCTGGCCAGGCGTATCCTATTTATTTTAATAAATGTGATAAGCAGATCCTAATAGTTAATAAAAAGGGAGTAGCATCCAAATATGGGGTATTAAACCATTTTTTTATAAATACACGTTTTCGATAATTCGAACGAAGTGCTCAAAATACTCCAATTTTCGCATTTTCTAATCGTTTAATGTTTCGATCAAGAAAAATATAGATTTAAAGGCCATCGACAGTGAATTGTCAAAAAAACCATTATTATATGTATTTTTTGCTAAAAAATGTTATAAAAAATAACAAAAACAAAAGGAGTGAATAAAATTTTATTTTATTGACGAAGATTATAATCAAACGATAAACAAGATCATAATTACACTATTAATACCAAATAATACAATATAAGCCAACATTTTAGTTTATCTGCCACAATGCAATAAATAGATGAATATATGAATACTTATTGAATATTTCTAATATTTAAGCTTAGAATTTATTTCAATTTTAAATTATTACATACTTTTAATTATCTATCAAATCGATACAGTTGTAAATACAACAACAACAACAGTGACGTAACCAGCTTTTTTTTTTTGGTGGGCCACACCGATGTGAAAAAATATTCTCCTGTATGCGCATTATTAAATCGTATTTACGTAACAGAATGCTTGATGATCGTGTAAATACAACAACAACAACAGTGACGTAACCAGCTTTTTTTTTTGGTGGGCCACACCGATGTGAAAGAATATTCTCCTGTATGCGCATTATTAAATCGTATTTACGTAACAGAATGCTTGATGATCGGTTAAGCAATTTAGCAATCATGTTCATCAAGAGAAAAAAACTCGATTTGGACAAACTAATCGATCGTTTTGCATCATTAAGTAAAAATCACCGCATAATTTTGTATTGACTGATATGAAATAAATACTTGTTTACCAGTATATTTTGAAACTTTATTTTCCAGCTAATCGCATTAATTAAGTACTGCGTAAAATATGCAAAGCATATTTACCAGTATTTTGAAACTTTATTTATTTTCCAGCTAATCGCATTTTTAATTAAGTACTGTGTAAAAATATGCAAAGGACGCGTTTTTTCGCAGCTTGTAAATAAAGATTTTTTTATCGCTATTAGCGTGAAATTATGTGGGCTTAAATTATGCTTGTGGTTTTTTATTTTCATTTTTACGGAATACAAGGCGTCTTGGATTATGAAGTGTTTAATGTATTCGGTTGTAAATTTTCATTTTTACAAAACTCAAGGCATTTTGGGTTATGTGGAGTTGAACTCTTGCGATTTTCAATTTTACGTTTCGGGTTATATATTCAGGATGGGCCAGAACTTTCAATGCATAGGCCATGGCCCACCTGTAGTTACGTCCCTATTCACGGGGCATCGTAGACGAGCGCGTCTCCCTCACTCGCTGTAGTGTGAACCGGCCTTACGGCGGCAGGCGGTTCAACTCCGCCTGAGGAAAAATTTTTTCTTTTTCGTTTTTAAGTAATCTAGCAGAAAATTTATCAGATGAACTGAGAAAACGTGGAATCGAGGAATTTCAGCACGTGAACACGAATTTCCTACAACAGGCGAGTTAGCTTATACGTACAGTCATAGTATCCGACATATTGTAAAGTTTATTCAATAAGAAATTTTGGCCTAACAAAAAGGAATGGAGTATCCGTCCAGAAAGACAGTTTTCGCATTGAACCACAAGAGAGCGCAGTATACTGATTTTTCTCCTCTAGAACTTGATTTTACGGATTTTCGACAAAAAGGATATGGCAGCAGTTGCCGGTACCTTGAGCCGGTATTGGTCGACAAATCTTATAGATGGAACTGGTGCTCTACAATCAAACTATAGAGGGCTAGGATTGACAACTCGGGTACGGAACCCTCATATCTCATCTGAGTGGATAGCTGAAGTGTTTGAGTTGCCGGTACCTTGAGCCGGTCCTGGTCGACAAATCCTATAGATGGAACTGGTGCTCTACAATCAAACTATAGAGGGCTGGATTGACAACTCGGGTACGGAACCCTCATATCTCATCTGAGTGGATAGCTGAAGTGTTTCCACATAATCAATCCATCCATAGAAATTATTCATTTAAATATTGTAATATGCACAGGCAGTGACGCCGAGAATGAGGGGAAGAGGTGACAAATTCCCCGGGCCCGTAGAAGATTGAAGGGCCCGGGCCGTTTCCTAACAATAAGAATATTATATATATGGGCCCAAAACCTGGTTCGTACCGGGACCCGGGATTTCTCTCGGCACCACTACACAGGTACAGTAATTTATTATTTTTTTCTGTAAAATTCTTCTTTTAGTTAAATTAAAATTTTCAGGTGCGTTGCAACTCCTATATAAGAGAAGATATAAAAATTTATTGGATTAAAAAAAAAACACGTGTTCCATAATTATTCTGTTCAAAATTGTTTCTTTTTTCAAAACAATCCAGCAGGTGGCTATTGCAACTTCCGTTTGAAAAGAAATTACAAAGTATTTTAGTTTTGGATATTTGTTATTAATTTAATAATGATATTGTAGAATCCTCGCTTTCCTATGATGATAAGATTATGCCTTGTGTGTTACAGATATATAGTTTTTATGGATTTCTTTAGATAATTAAAAGATTGTGACGCAGTCACGAAAGAAGCGAAGGATATATTCAAGTGTTTAGTGAAAACAGAAATGTTTGGTTATTAGAATATTTGTTCTGAACACGAAGAGATACAAATATACAAGTGAGCATTTGTAAAAGCCTTATTGGCTAAATGGTAGATTACCTGCTGGTGGAATGCGGATAACATATATCGCGCAGCATCACACTATATAACAGACATTTTTTAATGAATATATACATATGTTCTCTAGACTACATGTAGAAAAACTACATTGTGATCTGCTAAATGGTAGATTACCTGCTGTTGGAATGCGGATTACATATATCGCGCAGCATCACACTATATAACAGACTTTTTTTAATGAATATATACATATGTTCTCTAGACTACATGTAGAAAAACTACATTGTGATCTGGAAAATGTATGTATATATATTTATTAAAAGATGCAATGCAACACGCCTTTCACTATCAGATAATCTACCATTTTGCCAATTAATTAGTAACTGAGGATTGTTATATATATATATAAGAATATTAAAAAAAATTAATTCTATAATTTTTCAAGTAGAAAAGATGAAGATTGCTTCTGTGAGTGCTGATACACTATTTGAAGAATATACTATTAAAGAAATACAGGAAATACAAAAGAAATTAAAGAAAGTAGTATTTAATATTCTGTTTTAAGATAGATAATATTTACATATAAAAATATTATAATTTATATATATGATAAATATATCAATAGGAATGAAATTGAAAAAAAGAAAGAAGAACTGCGACAGATGGTTGGGTAAGTGTAATTTTAATCAAATTAAATCATACAATATTTTTGTTAATTTTATTATTTTAATTAGTGAAAGATATAGAGACTTAATGGAAACTGCAGATACAATTACAGATATGAAAACAATAGCAGAAAATGTAAGTTTATATTTTAAATATTTTATATATTGTATATTTTTTAAAAGATTTTAGTTACATACATAATTACTACTTATGACAAAATAATCAGTAATAAATTATCACATTTTTATAATTATAAGTTGTGGGAGAAAACATATAGGAAGTTTCAAGCTTAAGAATTTTCTGGTTTATGAGTTTTTCAAACATGATGTATCAAAAACAAATCAAAAATAGGAACATTATTTGCAATAAATAACTGCTGTACACCCAATTCTGTTTTTACACGAACTTTTTTTACACAATTTTGATTTAACACGATCAACCCAAATTATAAGAAAAAAATTTTGCTTTACTTTTATTTTTATAACTGCGACATTGGAGACAAGGAATTAATTTTGCGTAAAAGTCAATAAATGGTAAGTTATAGTTTTAAAACCTTTGTTTTATTAACCCTTAGCCTACAATATCGTCTCAGTATATTGTAAGTCAGCCGGGCCAAATGTAACCAAAATGTCTCAGAGACGTTTTACGGCTCTGAGACATTTGGCGGGCTAAAAGCGACTTAGTACACTCAATTCCTTCACCCCATTCGGATCTGCAGACATACTTTCTGAGAGATCTTGCAAAGTAAAGTTACTTGTACTAGTTATTTAAACTGTAGGGCAAGGGGTTAATTATAACTGAAATATTTTTCGGAAGCCCTTACATAATGTCACATAATTCACCTATAACATAAGTGAAAAGGAAAGTGATCTCTTTGGATATTAAAATTTGAATTTTTTTTCTTTTTCAAATGATAATTTATTTTGTATGATACATGTGCAATCTTTATGAAATAAAGGCCAAATGTAACCAAAATGTCTCAGAGACGTTTTACGGCTGATCGGGCTAAAAGCGACTTAGTACACTCAATTCCTTCACCGCATTCAGATCTGCAGACATACTTTCTGAGAGATCTTGCAAAGTAAAGTTACTTGTACTAGTTATTTAAACTGTAGGGCAAGGGGTTAATTATAACTGAAATATTTTTCGGAAGCCCTTACATAATGTCACATAATTCACCTATAACAAAAGTGAAAAGGAAAGTGATCTCTTTGGATATTAAAATTTGAATTTTTTTTCTTTTTCAAATGATAATTTATTTTGTATGATACATGTGCAATCTTTATGAAATAAAATGTTTAAGATTCTAACATGAAAACTCATGGTTTATTGTATTATTTTTGCTGATTTCTTAAGATTGGAACCAATCTTTTATTTTTCCATAGATGCAATATGTTTTTTTACACGTATTCTTCAGGAACGTATCTATCATGTAAAAACAGAATTAGGTGTATTTTATAAAAATGCATTTAAAATCATTTATTTAGCTATACAAAACAATACATCGCTATTTGTAGCAGAAAGTATGCATTTAAAATCATTTATATAGCTATACAAAACAATACATCGCTATTTGTAGCAGAAAGTCCATCGTCTCTACAAAATCAGGAAAATTAAAATGGTAGATTGAGAAGCAGAATTATCACAGATATAATGTGCATTCTAGCCACCATTGTTTCACTGGTAAATTATTTACATAATTTTCATTCCCAAGTTGTTCATAAGACATTATTCACAGTATAAAGTCTCATCTAATCATAAGTAGAAAAATTCAAACTGCCTATTATCTTCAAAATGATCACTGAACTAGATTGAGAAGCAGAATTATCACAGATATAATGTGCGTTCTAGCCACCATTGTTTCACTGGTAAATTATGTAAATAATTTTCATTCCCAAGTTGTTCATAAGACATTATTCACAGTATAAAATCTCATCTAATCATAAGTAGAAAAATTCAAACTGCCTATTATCTTCAAAATGATCACTGAAAGAAAAATACTTGAAAGCAGTTTTATAAAAATAAAAATTTTTTAATAGAAAAACTTTAGAACATTTTGGTCAAATTAGTGACCATCTTCAGCTACTATACAGAATACAGAGGTATAAACATATAAAGAATATTCTAAGAACACAAAAATTAATTAAAAACTTTTTTCTTCTTTTTTTAAATATCAGAAAACATGCTTCTATAGTGACAGATGATGAGTGTTTTAGCCATCAATTATAGAAAATCTAGTAATATTAAATTTTAATTATTCCATTTTTCTAAGTGGATGAGACATTCTCTCCTCTCCTGGGTGGTCATTAATAACAATTTTTGAATAGGACCTTTTTAGGGTTTATAATGCTTCCACAATCATCCTTTCAAATCCCTGATTTCAAATCTCTTTTGTGCTCAACCAACCTGTCTCTTAGATTCCTATTGGTTTAGCTGATGTATTCTTGTCTACATTAGAGGAATGATGTAGACACTTGACTTATCATGTTCTAGAAGTTTTTTTCATTGCAGTGATAGCTGAAAGTAGTAGGTGATCATTGGGCTGTAAACTTGATAACTTTTTACTGTTTTAAGTTTAGTGTCTAAATAAGGCAAAATTAACATAATTGAAATTTTACTTCTGAAGTTATATATGAATTTCTGATAGAAAACCAATCAGTTTCAAAAACATATTAATTTGCAAGGAGTTTTTTTAATGTTTAAAAATATCTTTGATTTTTTACAAAATAAATAAATATTATATGTATAACATTTTGTCAATAATAAAATGACTCACTTAAATTATGGAAATAAATGTGGAAAAAAGTTCAGTTTTAATAAGATATTAAAACAGTTCCTTTAATTTTATTTTGTAATTTTTTTTTCAAATTGGGAAATTTAAGGAAATTTATGAGTTTGCATAAATAACTGAAAGTATGTTGTATTGAATCATTCTAACATAGTGGGAAATTTATGAGTTTGCATAAATAACTGAAAGTATGTTGTATTGAATCATTCTAACATATTATTTAAATCAGAAATACAAATATGCATCTGTATTAAACAAATCAATGTTATAGGTCAGAGCTTCCCAACCTTTTTATGACTGTGAGCTACTTTTTTCATCAGAGCGATGTAGTGATCTATCAATACCCAAGGAATAAAAGTACAAAAATAGCAATTCAAAATTTATGAAGTAAAATAACAATTCTTCATAACATGAAAATATGAAAATAACTATGAATACATGGGTACTTAAAAAATTTTTAATGTGGTATTTAGTATTGTGTAGATCTTGTAATTGATTAAAAATTTGGATTACATGACAAAAGAGATAATGTTAAAATCTTTAAGAATATATTTATTGTGAATGTAAGTTCGATTTTAAATCTATAATTTTTGCTCTGCATATTTCGGAGTCTTTCGGATATTCATTTTCAAAATTGGAATGCATCGTTTGAAAATGCTTTTGATATTTCTCTTTTCTTTTGGAATAGCAAAAATTTAATTACATATTAAACAAGAGCATTTGCCATTAAGCATGGAAAAATAGAAATCATGTTCCCATTCATCATGAAAATGATAAGTTTTAATTTTCTTTTCTACATTCATAATTATGGCTAAAAAAGAAAAAATTTTTTTAAATAATTGAAGAATTTTATTTTTTAATAAATTTAACCTTTTTAGTGCCAAACAACAATATATTATTGTCTGGATCTGAGCAATGTAATAAAGAAAGAAAAGACATTTGAAACCTGTAAACGCATTTGTTCAACAAACTTTTGCTTACTCATTGAAATAATTTTCATTTATTGTTTTTGATATATTATTACACATTTGTTCAACAAACTTTTGCTTACTCGTTGAAATAATTTTCATTTATTGTTTTTGATATATTATTATATTTTACCGTTTGATCTGATCTGCTATTATTTAATAAATGATAAAAGACACAAAGAATAAAAACACGTAGGGATAACATCACTTTTCTTGTTTCAACAAGAACACAGACCACCTTTACTAAGTATTGTTAACCTTATTTTTCTTGTTTCAGCAAGAATGCAGACCATCTTTACTACATATTGTAAAATGGAACTTTAACAAGAAAATTGATCGGAAGATGGTCAGATGCTTGCAATCGACTAAAAAGTTTATTGCAATCTACTAGTTGGGGAGTCCTGTTATAGATGATTGAACAGAAAACAATGTTTATTCCAATAAGAAATTCTAATAATTACTGTATACTTCTGTATAAGCTGACCCCCAACTTTAGAGTTTGAAAATTTGTAAAAATGTGAAACCCATGTATAAACTGACCTTCAACTTTCAAGTATTAGAATAATAAGATATTAATTGAAATAAATTGATAGTTTCTTCTATAATTTAAAAATTTTTCCAAATCCTATTCACTATTGGGATAAATAAGGTACTTTAGAACAAAATGACAGACTTATAGCATTCAAACATCGTGATGCAATGCATCATGATGACAAAAAGCTGGATGGAGAGCAGGACATGTGTCAGTTGCATTTCTTTTATAATATGATTTTATTGAAATGTTTGTTCAGCAGAAAATATTAAAGAAATATTTAAATTTTACATTATTTCTGAATTTCAACAAAAATATTTAACAAAGTTTATACAATAAAAAAAATCAGAATCAAAACAAGTAACAGAAATTTTTTTCTGCAACTGACAGGAATAAAAAGTCAATCAGTGCACATGTAATCATTAAAAGCAAAAATCTAATATCTGAAATCAACTAAAAAATAATCATCCTATATTTTGTATATTATCTGAAAATGCACAAATTGCTGATAAAAAACATCCTAGATCACTATACAGGTAGTCCTCGACTTACAACAGGGTTCTGTTCCAACATCTCTGTCTTATATCTTATCTGAAAATGCACAAATTGCTGATAAAAAACATTCTAGATCACTATACAGGTAGTCCTCGACTTACAACAGGGTTCTGTTCCAACATCTCTGTCGTAAGTCGAGGACTGTTTTAATTTTTGATTTATTTGTTTTCTGTTTTAATATTTTCATAAATTAGGTCTCTATTTAACTTAAAATGGTTAAACTTATAGCTTTCCTTGCCTTTTTTTACGTTGGAATTTTCATCAGTAGTATTATTTCTCATACTGGACAAGACAGAGTTACGATAAGATACAATAATAAGGCTTTGCATGTCAACTAATGGCAATAATGCAATGCGTATACAAAAGTAATGTGATATGTATATATATGCAAGCGGCAAAGTTAAATTAAAGAATTTTTAGTAATAATTCTTGGCTGTCGTAAGTGTGAATTGTCGTAAGCCAAGAACTACCTGTATAGTATTTCCATTTAATATTAACTGATGATACATACAGTGATGATATTCAAATTATTTAACAACAGGTTCACTTAAATTTGATGTTGAGGGGTCTTGAAGAAATTTACAAAATATTTTTATATATATTTAATTAAGAATTGTAGAAGATAGAATAATAATAACAACAAAAATTATATAAATTAAAGAATATTTAGAGCATAAAAAAATTAACAACCAGTTTGGTCAAACCAGTATAAACCTGTTGAATAATACCGCTGATACATGTATTAGCAGCAGCCATGTTTATTTATTAAAAAGGTTCAATCTATGCATTTCCAATCTTGTTTATGAAATGATCAATAAATTAATATTTTTGAATTTATTTAAATATGAATATTTACATATATCGACATATTTTTAATAATAATATCAAAAAAGAATAGGCATTTTTAGAAATAAATATGCTGCATATGGCTGTTATCATAAGACATACTATTAGCACAGAGAGGACACAACAAGATCTCTTTATATATTTTCAATCATATCTATGCAGTATCCAATATTTAAATATTTACTGAAATATTAATTTATATACAGTCATACATATCTTCATTTTTTTTGACAAAATATTGAAAGACTTGGTAAGATGATCTTTGTTAGGAATAAATGTAGTGGAGTATGAAACTGATATGTAGATGCAATGGGAATGAAACATGACTGACTGACAGTGAATCATATGATTTTGCAGAAAATTTTCTGATTTTTGATTAACCTGTGTATAAGCTGACTCCCTTCTTCAAAAATTTTTTTCGGGAAAAGATCTTTGGCCTAAGCACGAGTATATACAGTGAATATACATTTAAAAGTTAAAAAATAAAAGCTAAAAAATGTGAAAAAATTATACTTGTTATTTTACTGCCAGAGGACACGAACAAACGGGTACAGACTGTCAAGACATTATTTTTTATGTTGCATAACAGCAATTAAATGTTGCAAATATTGAAAAATATCCTGGCAGCAGAAAGTCTTTCTCAGAAATTTAATTTCCTGATAAAAGATCTGGTAAAATTATGTTTAATAATTAAAATTTAATATTTAAAAATTTGGCTGTAAAAGTTAGTAATTTCCTGATAAAAGATCTTCTGGTAAAATTATGTTTAATAATTAAAATTTAATATTTAAAAATTTGGCTGTAAAAGTTATACTTTTTTAGAAATGGAGAAGAACAAAGATGTCTAGGCTGTTAAGATGATACAAATACACGAACTATCAATTTATGGGAAGCAAAAATAAATATAATTTATTATTGGTGTGTGTGTGTATATATATATATAAAATAATTGTTTGGAAGAATTAAATATTTAATAATTCTTGTCAAAAAAAACCATAAATTTGTGAAGTTAAAATTAATTTTTAGTTTATAAATTTAATTAAATAGTTGATTATTTTAAATTTTCTTAATATGTTTTGTCAAACATAGAATCAAAAATATGATTACAGGTTACAAAACACATTAGAAGTATGCAAGATCACTGTTCGCAATTTCAACAATATAATATTCAACCTGGTATAATGAAAATAGTAAGAAATAAAACAGAGGAACGGTAATAATAATATTTGTATTTACAATATTTATAAATTAGTTGTAAATTAATTATCATATTTAATATGTAGGAAACAAAAATTTGCAAATACCTATTCTATTGCTGCTCAGACTAAAATTCTAATGGATATACCAACCAAGGTAATGTAACTTTTATTACTAAATTATTTCTAAATAACGTTTTTGCATGATCATGTTTATTATTTCTCAGATTTGGTCTTTTATGGAAGAAGAAAATTATTTGAATTGTTCTCTTCTTTATTTATTAGCATGTCATACACATGCTTCTTTATTATTAGATCCTAATTATAAACTGGATAATTTTTCTTTAAATTATAAATTTCCCATAATTAATGATCAGTGGATGACAATCACTTCATTTCATAACATGATTCTTCAGGTAAATATTTTAAATTATTAAATAATTATAGTGAAAATTATAGTTAGTTTTTTCCTTCTTATAGAACTGCCAAGATGCCATGGAAACAGAAAATAAAATTGAAGAGGTAACAGTAAAATTATTCTCTCTTATAATATAAAATAACCAATGATTACATACTACTTGAACAATATAAGAGAAAAAAGTAATGACACTCTAGTATAAATTTATAAATGCAAAAATCATCACTGTTTTCTTTAATAAACTTGTTTTAATTTAATATATTAAATTTTAGATTTAAAAATTTTTAAATCTAAAATTTAATGCATTAAATGCAAAGAAAGCCACTTTTGTAGAAGTTTTTTACCTAAATAAAAGTAATTTTAATTTTCATTATTACAATATTAACTAACAGAAAATTTCTTAGAAAAAATTTTTCAGCTTATACACCAATACATATGTTTCAAATTTACTTCTCATATCATGTTGATCAAATAATTTCAAACTTGTAAGAATAATATGTCATTATGATATCAGAGAATGGAAGAGATTCAAAGTTTGCCATCAAAACATTAAAAAGAAACGTTTGTTTCAATACTGTTGAAGTAGTTTACTAAAGGCATGTAATGTGAATATTTTAATTTTTTTCTCTTACAATGGACATAGATCTTAGATTTAATTATAAAATATTCTAATAAACAAATACTTAATACTTTCCAAACACATGGTCTCTGTGAATTGGTAATCAATCTTAGATTTAATAAATCAATCCCCAAACTAAAAATAACTATAATAATAATAATAATAATAATGAATAAATCTTAATTGAAAATAAAATTAGTCTAGTTTAATACCTTATAATTTGAATCCATTTCTATAAAAATAAATTACAGGAATCCCTTGATTAGTGTGGTTAATAAATCCTTGCAATATGCCACACTAATCAAACTAAAAAACCAATGGGAATAATTATAATGAATTCTGGGGAAAATATCAAAATTATAAATATGTATTTTTTTTCCCCTCTCAAAACGTATCCATATTGCATTATATGTACTTTAAATCATTAAGTCTCTCAAAACGTATCTATATTGCATTATATATACTTTAAATCATTGAGGAATATGTATAAGTATTTAAAAGTTATAGTAAAAATTAAAATTTATTTTTCACAAAAAAATTATATTTTACAAAATTGCATAAATTAAATTTTGTAAAAAATAATTGCATAGCCATAGACAATCAAGTACTGGAGAGGAACTGAAGGCAAGGCTGGCTATTTAATATTGTAATGGCTATTATTAGGTAGTTGCCATTCATGCTAAATTTATTAATAAATAAAATTATGAACAAATTTAAAATATAACAATTAGATGATGAAAGTTGTAATATTAACAGAATTAAAAAAATAAATAAATAAATTTATTGCAGTGCTCTAAATATGTAGACTACAATTCCCAAGATTCAATTGCCAATGCTTCAGAGGGTTTGCAAATAAAAAATAAAAAATTGCACTTGTTGAAGCTCACTAATCAAATTTGGCACTGCATATATTAAGGGATAGTCTCAAATTTTTTTTGTGCACTAATCAAAACTGCATTATTCAAATCCGCACTAATCAAGGGATTCCTGTAGTTCTAAAAAATTTATTTTAATATTATTTTCTAATGGATATTTTAGCAATTGTTAATTATAGCTTAGCATGTATTTAATTTGTACAATGTAGTATAATTAAATTTATGAATATAAAAAAATTAAAATAACATAGTATTTCGTATAAATGCATATTTAATTAAATTGTTTTAATATTGAAATAATATTAAAACAATTTAATTAAATATGCATTATCAGAATAAGTATTAAAAAATAATTATTTAATGAATTTAGTTTTTTTTTTTTTTTTTTTTAAATTGAAGCTTTGAGGTTTAAATTATTGTAAATTTTCATTAAATATTTAGAAAGTACAATTTTAATTGTAAATATATTAATATATCATTTTGATATATTAAATAAAATAGCAATTAAAATGAAAAAGACTACAGATGTGCAGTTCAATTATAATGTTAAGAAAAATGATCAATTTTGATTCTCACTTTTCTGTGTTATATGTTTAAAAATTTAAATTATAGTGCTTTTTGATTATTATGCAGATAAAATTCTGTAATACATTTTATTATTTTAAAACAGGGAACAGAGAGAACATCATATTTGTATCATTGTGAATCTGAGACTGTTACTTAAAGAGAAAACACAAATACAATTGTTCAGATGAAATCATATATACCTATATATTTATTAAATTCCTCCACAATTCTCCTTTTTTCATATAAGTATCACTTATTATTGTACTCTGAAACCCACATATCCCAAATATTCATCCACTTATTTTCTCCATTTTGGCTTACACTCAATCGTACACATCCAGCATGCACTCATTTTGTCAAGCACTCTTTGATTATTCACTTAGAATAGCAAAACTACTTCAAAGTTGACTGACTTATTCCAGCAACATTTGTTTTTAATCCTTGGATCTTTTATGTTGTCATTTGAAATAAAATTATATCACTCCAGTTATTGCACTCTAATACTTTGTTCTTCAGTCATTTATCTATCTATAATGACAATGAAATCTGGATTTGTCTATCACTGTCATATATCAGTGTCAAAATGGGTACATTCTGATACAACAGCACTCCTATCATTCTTTGGCAAATTCTTTTCCTAGCATATCTTCAACTTACAGTCCAGTATTTGCTTATCTCTCAATTCAGTTATCAGTTTGATTTCTTAAACCTGCTTCCCAAGTACAAAAACTTATCCTATTCAGCTTAACCTTTATGCTTGATATGTTCTTCACTCATCTTAAAAAAATTTAATTTTTCCCCAAAATTTAATTTTTCCCTATTTTTCGCTCATTCCTCATTTAATTAAATAACAGGATATCTATTCATCATAGATCTATTATTCATTCATCAATCTGACTTTACTCAAAGACACATTTGTTTAAGATTATTAAATCAATCACTCTACCCTTTCCATTATTTGATTTTATATATCTTTTATTGATGGCTATTATTTTATACATCATATGTACATATTATGAATAAACACAACTTGCTTTTCTCTCAAACTTCAAAACATTGAAAAATCAGCACTACATATTTATTGCCAACTATTTTTCTCTCATTCCTCATTTAATTAAATAACAGGATATCTATTCATCATAGATCTATTATTCATTCATCAATCTTACTTTACTCAAAGACACATTTGTTTAAGATTATTAAATCAATCACTCTACCCTTTCCATTATTTGATTTTATATATCTTTTATTGATGGCTATTATTTTATACATCATATGTACATATTATGAATAAACACAACTTGCTTTTCTCTCAAACTTCAAAACATTGAAAAATCAGCACTACAAGCAAGTAACTTATACAGGTTTATTTCTGTAAAACGTTTTCGGACCTATCTTAGTCCCTCCTCAGTACAACTCAATCTGTTATCGTCTACATATACGATATATGGAACATAAACATAATTTAAATGTAGTTCTTAAACGTTACACATTCTTCATTCTTAAGAATTTTTTACAAATATTCAAATTTGAAAATTAGGAAATGTACAACATGTAATTTAACGTATAAAATAACTGAACTAAACATAAAATAATGTAATATTAAACTACCTAGAGTAGGCTAACCGTGAATAAAGTCTTTCTAAAAACAAATATATAACATCTCTTATTAATACAGTTACTGTCCATCCTACCTAACATTGTAAAACACATAGAACATGAACACACATAAAACATCTGTCCATCTGTCTTGAGGTCCAAAGTTATATTTGTTCCAAGTTATTCTCTCTTATAGTATGCTTAGTGCACCACCTTCATGACATTGGCAATGCAACTGGGGAGTTGGTATTAATAACAGTTTGGTCCTGCTTCTTCTTCTCTATCTCTATACTTTCCATTCTAGGTAGCATCCTAGGATCTCATAATACTCTCACCACTCTAGCTTCATCCCATTTTACATCTAAATCGCTCTCGTATGCCTTCATAGCAAGGGCCGTATTAAGCCTCCCTAGTCTTGAGAACAATAATAGTATAAGGGTGAATACCCATAACAATAAAAGGCCGTATTTCTCCCAAGTTACATATTATCCATCTACTGACAAGGTCCTAAACAGGGCAGTGAGACAAGAGAATAGAAAGATGGTGAGGAAGAGAGGACAAAACTTGTTTAGGATGCTCCATAATGATAAGGACCCTATAGAAAGATCCAGGAGAGCAGGAATATACGAGATCCCCGTATACAATAATGATAAAAATGAGGTCCAGTATTATATAGGCAGTACGAAAAGAGGATTAGCTACCAGAATCAAAGAACATAAGGAAGACATCAGGCTAGGAGGCTTAATACGGCCCTTGCTATGAAGGCATACGAGAGCGATTTAGATGTAAAATGGGATGAAGCTAGAGTGGTGAGAGTATTATGAGATCCTAGGGTGCTACCTACAATGGAAAGTATAGAGATAGAGAAGAAGAAGCAGGACCAAACTGTTATTAATACCAACTCCCCAGTTGTGTTGCCAATGTTGTGGAGGTGGTGCACTAAGCATATTATATGAGAGAATAACTTGGAACAAATATAACTTTGGACCTCAAGGCAGATGGACAGATGTTTTATGTGTGTTCATTGGTGCACTAAGCATATTATATGAGAGAATAACTTGCAACAAATATAACTTTGGACCTCAAGGCAGATGGACAGATGTTTTATGTGTGTTCATGTTCTATGTGTTTTACAATGTTAGATAGGATGGACAGTAACCGTATTAATAAGAGATGTTATATATTTGTTTTTAGAGAGACTTTATTCATGGTTAGCCTACTCTATGTAGTTTAATATTACATTATTTTATGATTAGTTCAGTTATTTTATACGTTTTACATGTTGTACGTTTCCTAATTTTCAAATTTGAATATTTGTAAAAAATTCTTAAGAATGAAGAATGTGTAACGTTTAAGAACTACATTTAAATTATGTTTATGTTCCATATATCGTATATGTAGACGATAACAGATTGAGTTGTACTGAGGAGGGACTAAGATAGGTCCGAAAACGTTTTACAGAAATAAACCTGTATAAGTTACTTGCTTGTAGTGCTGATTTTTCAATGTTTTGAAATATGTACATACTACCAGTAATGATATTTGGTTGTGAAACATGAATTCTTATAAAGAATAGAAACTAGCAAATCAGAGCTAAGAGAACAAATCAGAATAGATGACATAATTATATCAGTTAGAAGCAGTAAGTTGCATTGGGCAGGCCACAATAGCGAGATACATTTATAATTGATGGACAAAGAATTACAGAATGAAAATCAAGGCAAGAGAAAAAATATCCTGGCTGGCAATACAAATGATTGAGAGATGATGTTAAAAAAATAATTGGTTCCCAGTGGATGCAGATTGCATAAGATAGATAGATAGATATGGAAACGAAGGAGTATATATCCAGCAGTGGATGAAATAGAAATGATGATGATGATATCAAATTTAGTCCCAGTGGATGCAGATTGCATAAGATAGATAGATATGGAAACAAAGGAGTATATATCCAGCAGTGGATGAAATAGAAATGATGATGATGATATCAAATTTAGAAAAATCCATTTCAGATTTGCTGAAAATAACTAATATTGTAATAACTAAGTAATTATAATTACTTACTAATAAGAGGGTATAAAAACTAAAAGAAGATATTTCACTTACTTTGGAATAATATCTTATTCAATCTGAATGAAATATATAAACAATATTGGAATTCTATAGAGAATTAATCTTATTGAAAATGATTAATATTCAATCATATCAAGCAGAACATATGTTTGTCAAAATGATATATTATGTAAATATTATCTAATTTAAATGAAATTTGTATATATTATTGAGATCTGTTAGAAGATTGTATGTACTAAAAATGATCAAATGAATTTATTGTTACTGCATAATAAATAAATCAATTTTGGTCATTTTTAGCACATTCCTCTAACAGATCCTAGTAATATGCACAAATTCCATTTAAATTAGATAATATTTACATAATATATCATTTTGACAAAAAATGTCTTGCTTAATATGATTGGATATTGACAATTTTCAATAGGATTAATTCCCTAGAGCAATGTTTCTAAACTGTGGGGCATTATTCTATTGCAAGAGGAGTGCAAGAATTAACAAAAAACATCATTTTTGAGACAAATAAACAAAAAATAAATTCAAATTGTTGTAAAAAATGAATCAGCAAAATGGTTATAAATATATATATCTATGTACCCAGAAATTTTCTGCTATAGCTATTTAAAAACAAAATATTGATCTCGTTTAGTGATTGTAAAAGAATTGAGAGTAGTGATGTTTTCAATGACACCCCAATTTGAGAGAATTTGTGCTTGAAAAATAAGCCCACTCATTGCATTAAATATTATATTGTATTAAATATGTATTCTATTTTTCATTTTTTTGTAAGATTTGTTTAATTTATTAAAAATTATTACACTAATAAATATATATATATTTTATGTACAGGTAGGCCTCGATTAGTGTGAGTTCGAATAATGCGATATTCGATTATTGCGACTTATAAAAATGATACTGTTTTTCAGTTAGTGCGAGCAAATATTCGATTAATGCGAGTTGTAAGCATAGACCAGTCTTACTAACAAATGTCCGTCCCCTTTTATGATGTCAATTAACAAATTAATGTTAATTTTCGGTTAGTAAAC
>AYEL01062261.1:0-24445 GCA_000484575.1 Olivierus martensii
AATTATATAAATAAAAAATATATACATACATATAAATATAATGAAATGTAGTTATAAAAATCTTCATTTTTTTCAGATGATAGAACATTTTTGTTGCATTATGCTAATGAGTGATATGAAGATAAATGATGTTTTCAATATGTTTCTTGAAAGACGACTAGTAAGATACCTTTAATTTTCTTCAATTGGGCACATTCGTTATATATAAATATTAATATTTTTAATATCTGTAGACTGCAATTGAAAAATTGTTTCATATTCAAGATCAAGGTGAAGAAATTATCAGCTTATTTTAACAGATCAGATCCTATTTTAATAAATATTCATTTTATAAATTAAAATCTTTCAGGAATATCTACTAAAACACAAGCTTGTAATTTAGCTTCTCTTCTTACTGACACTTTTCATCTGACAAACAAAATATTTTATCCTCTATATGTAAATGAATTTTCTAGTCAAGGTAAATGAATATTGAATAATCATTAGGATAAAATCTATTTTTAAATTAATGTAAATTATTTTTTAATTTATTAGAAGGAAATACTAACTTATTACTGAAAAAACTCCATATCATTACAAACAAAGATTATCCTGGTATATATCCCGGTTTATGTGTTATTTTTAGTAAATTAAAAATAAAGTTCTTCTTAACATTAATTTTTATTTATTAATGGATCATTATTTTAGGACCATTGTCACTACTGGATATTAAAACATGCTACAGTCTTAAATATCTTCCATCATCAATTACAGGTACAACATTTTTCTTTTTTTTTTTAATAAATTTATATGAATATTTTAAAATTATCAATAGAATTGAGAGATAATCATAAATAATATACATTGCCTATAATTTTTATAAGTGGAATTGAATTTAATTAGTTTGATTTGAAAACCTATAAATACAGGTAGTTCTTGATTTACAAATATTCATTATATATTCATGATTTACGATATGATACAATCAGTAAATTCTGTGATTAGTCAGTGCAATTCCATTGGGTCAAGTCCCTAATCCAATGGTCTAATATATGGAAAGTATTCTTTATTGTGTAGTTTTTGTAGTTTTCTATATATTTATTAAAATAATGTTATAGTGTTCTAGTAAACATTAGAAATGAGAAATCCATAAATTTTGGGCATTTTTAATTACTGATTGTTCTGACTTATGAGGATGGAGTTCAAAGCAAACCTTGTCATAAGTCAAAGACTACTTGTATTAATGATTGTTGATTATTCTGCCATATTTATATATTGAATATATTTTTCGAATGAAATATGATTTCATTGGAAAATAAATAGCATTGTTTATTTTTAAAAATTAAACAGGTCTATAGTAAAAATTTGCTTATCTTAAAAGTATTTTAATTTGATTTTAATGAACTTTTATTATCTTATCAAATAATTTACTATTTGTTATTATTAGATTTAATATTTGTTATGACAGTAATGTATTTAGCTGATCTAAAATGATCAGATAAATACATTACTGTCCTTATTGTGATAATTTGAACTTCTATTTGTTTATATGCTAAAACAGTTCTAATTAAATTAATCTAGTGTCTTTTATTAACATTTCAAATGTTGCAGACAATGCATTTTGAAGATTTATAAATCAAAAAGTTCATAACTCAAAATATACTCTTATATTTTTTGACACATACACAGCTTCAATGTTTGCAGAAAGTGTATATGATTATAAAAAGGAATATACAAGATGAATATTTTGATATTCAGTTGAGACACTAGATTTATGCCATAGTCAGTTATTACATATTGGCAAGCTTTTTTGCTGTATTAATTGTAATAATATTTAAGAAGCTTGTTATATTTGATTAATCTTATGCTTTCAGTTTATTTTTCTATTTAAAATACTTTCTAAATATAGCAAACTATAAATTAGTTTAGTTTGGTAAATATAATAAAAATAATTAATTTTATTTCAGAATTTAGACCTAGACTGAAAACAACTTTGTCAGTGCCTTCTGAAGAAGAATTAAAAACCATCTGTGATACTTGGATCCAGAAGTAAGAATTTTATAATAATAATTTGAAATTAATTAATAGAATTGTGAAATTTTATTTAATCTATTCACTATTTAAGAGCAATTCAAGTTATACATTCTGGATTAGAACAATACCTGCAATTCATCAATACTATCAAAGGACTTACAACAATTCAACAGTCAGTTGTTGAACAATTAGAAGAGGTAATTTCAAAAAATAATCTATAATTCATTATTTAATAATATATATTTAGTAGCAATAAAATAAAATCCTATCTATAGAATTACTGTAGATATGTATATACAGGTACACCTTGATATAAAGTACTAATTAGGACTGGAAAATCTGTGTTAAACAGAAATATGTTAAGTGAATATAGGAATTACAGTATAAAAGACAGATTATTCCAGATAAAAAGTTGACTGTATTTCTAAGTCTAATTTATGAAGAATCAAATATTAGATTGATGCATAATTCCATAGCGTTCTGATTTGGCCTAACAACACTGCATTGCTATTCATTTGTTTACCGTTTTTACATTGTCACTGTTTACTTTGGAGTGTTGTTTTGTGGAATATGAGCTGTCAGCGAGATTGTTACAAACGATTGTTATTTCTTTGCTGTTGAAGATGGAGTGTCAGGTTTGGAAAAACAAACATTTCCGACATATTCTGCTGTACGAGTTTAACCGAGGTTCAAGTGCAGTAAATGTGGCTAGAAACATCTGTGAAGTGTATGGAACTTGGATTGATGACTTCCTAAACTCAAAACCAACAGATTTCTACAGACGGGTGATCCAGAAACTACCCCAACGTTGGCAGGAAGTTATTGACAATGACGGAGATTACATTATTGAATAGTTGCTTGCTTGATTTGGTCAAATTTTTAACTGAATTTCATAAATAAAACACTAAACAAACAAACTTAACAAACCTATATTTAAAATGCTACGGAATTATGCATCAACCTAATATTAGGACCTGAGTGTAGGTCTTTGAAGAAAGATTCGAATTGATTCAAAGAAAGTTTAAAACTTGCAACATAACACATAAACAGAGGAGGAATGAATTGCTTCAATGCTTCACAGATATATAATAGGCCTATATCTATCTTACAGAACGTTAGAAAGGAGATTATAGAAATATAATGATGAAAAATATGGCATGGAACCACACAGTAAATAATTCATTATATGTTTAATACTAATTGCATATGAAGGGTTAGAAAAAAAACTGCTAAATCCACTTTCTTAAGTGTTTGGGATAACTTATTTTATATGGACAAATGGACAATTCCTACATCTTTCTTAATTAAAAGAGATTACTCTATATTAACTTTTGACTTTCGTATATGGAGCCACACTAAAGGCATCAAAGAGTTGAATGTGTCTCAAAAGCCACAACTTGATGACCTTGGATATATACAATATCTAATAGCTGATTTTATTTAATTCTTGTAATTTTATAGAATTTAATAATTTATTCTGTTAAAATGTACATGGTATAGTGAACAAGAAGTTTGTTGGATGATTAAAGAGTTCATTTTGGCTATTTATTAAAGTGAATATCATCCAAAGTGCAGTGGCATTTTACCCTGAATATTCTGGGTAAGATGACTAATTGTAAGTTTTTTTTTTTTTAATTATAAATCATGACCCAATTGTTGTTTCAAAGTTTTTGATGGAGTCGTATATGCAAAACACTTGTAAGTTTAAGTACAAAAAATATGAAATGAAAATATTCAAATTTAATGAGAGTTTTAGGGTCAAAAAGAAAAAGTGTGGTAACTTCCCCTGATCCACTATATTATTTATTACTTTTCTAGAAATTATATAAACTATATTGCTGAGATGTGGAACAGATTTGATATTTTTTTGTATTCATTTCATTTATCAATAAAATTTTTGGCATTATAGCTATTGGTTGGAGGGCCATATGCAGCCTGCAGGCCACGGTTTGCCCACCCCTGATTTAGATCGTAGATTTAAAATCTTTTCTTTGTGAAAATTCTTGAATTCAACCTTATTTTTATAATGAACTACTTTCAGAAACTGGTATATTATACACTTAATATCTTATGTAAAATGAATTGTAGTGGTAAATATAAATTTTAGTTTCAAATTATTATGAGCCTTAATATACAAGTATTCACATACATAACTTTAAACCATTGAAAAGGAATGAGAACACATTTAATGCTACAAACTAAATCTTCAAGGGTACGAATCCAATTAAACCTAATTTATGCCAAATAAACCCTTTAATGATTATTTAAAAATTTATAAATTTTAACTTATCAGCGAAACAAAGCGATCTATACAACACTTGACGATCGACGCAGAAGTCAGCGTCCTAGATTCTGACGGGAAATATCTAACGGTTTTTCGAAATCAGCTGATTGTTTGTTTATAATTAGTTATGTTTTAAATATAACCCAAAAATTTAAACAATACAATAATTTTTGTATTATCTGCAGTTGAAACAAGTAACTAGTACACCAGGGGTGCATAATTATTGTCAAACAACGTCCGTCCAAGGTCAGTTGTTGACCTTAGGCATATGGACTGTATATATTATTTGACGAAAGGGAGAGCCGTGACAACTCGTCCCCTTTGTTTGAAAATGCTATTATTATTATATTTTAGCTATTTTTTGAAAAATTAATGACTTAGATTTTATAAGTATTAAAATTATATATTTTAAAAATTAAAAATTTGTAATTATTCTTAAATTATTTTTGAAGATATCTGAAGAATGGTCTGAAACTTGTAAGAATATGTTGAATTCTCATATCAATGTATGGGATACCTTTTTTAAACCTGTTTTTGTAAATAGAATAAAGGTGAATAAAATTATTTAATTATTATTGTTGTTTATTATTATTAAAAAAGTTCAAAGATAGCAATTTCTTTATAAATATTTTTAGACAATTATATCTTCTCATTTGCAAGAAGCTATAAATATTTGTATAAATGATATTGATAAAACATTAGAAGCTTTAAAATATGCAAAAACTGAGTAAGTGTAAATTAATTTTATTTGATATGATTATTAAATTTATTATATAATTAATAACATAATACATTTCTAATTAGGCAAACAGAATATCTTGAAAATGAACTTATTAGCTATATTTGGACTGAATCTCCATTAGATATAAGTCCTGGATTGGGATGGTTTTCTCATTCTCAAAGACAACTTTGGGATAGTGGTAATATAGGAATGAAGGCAAAAGGCTACACACCAAAAGTTCAAAAGTACATACTTCAGATACATTAATCATTAACAAATTATTAATAGACAATACTTAAAATTTCAATATGCAGAATATTTTTAAGTGTATGATATATTTATTTAAATGATTATTGATTTATTTTCTTATAGGATCACCAAAGAATTAGATAGAATGTTTCAAACATTAGTAGAAGATTTGTCTTATTTCAGTTCACAAAATCAAAAATATTCTATTTGCAAAAAATTATATACTATATCTAAGTCTACAGCTAAATTAGATCTGGAAGATTCTCCTGAAATCCGATTATATTTAATTTCCATTACTGCCAATCATATTGACCAGTGAGTTAATTGAAATTTAAGTAAATCTGCTTAAACAAATAAATAAATTATGAACTATCAGTATTTATTAAATATCAAAATAAATTATTTTAGATTATTAATGCATATTAAGAAACTTGTAGAGAAGAGAGATTCAAAAGACGAAAACATTAAACTTGGGTAAAATTATTAGCATTATTTAATATTAATAGCTTTTATTTTCATTAATTAAATAATTTTATTTCATTATAGGTTACTATTTTTAGGTCAATTCTGTAATAGTTTAATTGATTTGTGCCAACATATATGGTTATGCTTGGCTTCTAATGGTTCATTAACATCTCATGTTTCTAATAAGCTAAATATTGAAAACAAAAAGGTAAATTTATTTTTTGAAAATGCTTAATCAAATTTTAATTGAATTGGAAAGATGATAATCATATCCATCCATTAACAGAAATGTAGTCAGAATATTAATTACCTAAAATTTATAATCAAATAATTATATATAATAATAATTATTATACTTATTAGTACAGTAAGACCCCATTTAATGCTGTTTCAATATAACTCAGTTTTTTTTTAATTCCATGTTTTTATTGATTCACTTTGGTGTGGTTTTTCAAACCGTTACTTTTACATAAATCCAAAATCAAAAGAATTTGTTGCATTTATACTCCTATGCTGTCTCATAGTGCATTTAATATCAGTGCAGTGCAGTACATATGAAAGTTTGCTGCAGTCAGAGTTCATATTTATGATCAGTCATCAATGTTATTTTACAGTAATAAAAATAACAATTATCCCATTTTAGTTTTAACCTGAATGCTGCCACTTCAAACTATAGTTCCTTGAAGTTGGAATGTTTTTCTATAATCAATATTTTTTTGTTGTTTATAGTTTACTGCAGTCTGATTACTGCCTTTTTTCTTAAAACTTTTTATTTTCTAATTTTACGAATTTTTTCATGAATGATTTATGAATCGATATTAGCAATAAAAAATGTCTATAATTAATGTAATACAATAGTAATAATATGTTACAAAATAAAATAAAAAAATGCTGTGTATATATATTTTTTATTCACTGTCCTGTTTCACCTATCCTCGTTATTTACATGTTAAAATGACCTTGTTTAATGCTGTTTCATTTAGTGCTTGGTTTCCTTGGAACATATCCTCTATGTTAAATGGCCTCTTACTGTATAAGCTATTTTTTAAATATTAAAAGTAGTATTTGACACAACTACAGTTAATGGAAAAGTATAGTATTTGTTTTTAAGTGAAACTATTTCAGATAATTATATATATAATTTATGATTAAAAGATCAAATATTGTATATTCTTGCTTTAATGATACTGTTAAGAAAAAGTCAAGATCTACAGAATTCATTCTAATTTATAGAATTAATTTAAGAATTATTTATTTAATTTTAAGAATTATTAAATAAAGAAACTTTCATTCTAATTTATAGAATGAAAGTTTAAAGATTATAGCTGTATTTGATTTGATTTGGAAATTTTAAGGATAAAACTTTATTACCATTTATTATTATAATTAATTCATTGTATTAACTTTCAAATTTAAGAGAATTTTTCAAGAAAATCAATATAATAGCTTTTGATATAAATGCCAGATTATAAGATATGGTTCTTTGGCAGAAGTTCCATCATTTTTGCAATATATTACTGTATTAACATGTTAATTGCTGTTTAGATTTTAAAAAGCATTTTTTACAATGTGATTTAATTAATAAACAATTTTTTATTATTTTAAATTAATGTGAAAATACATTGGTGATCCTTAACCTACGAAAATTCGCAGTTGTTTACAAATTAAGCCTAATTAATCAGCAAAAATTAAAATTGTGAAATTGCTTAATTTTCATCAAAATTTTTTTAAATTTTTACAATTTATTACAATTTTTATTGATTCTAACAATATAATAAATTTTTTCGAATTTTATTTCTTCTACAATTTATTCTTCATTTATATGAGATTAGTGAAAACACAATTATTTTATATGAAATCTTAGCCATTCAACGAAATATTTGATATTTTCTGATAGCAGCAAGTCTTATGAATAAATTAAAATATGAATAAAAATATCATTTTTTATTGATAATTTAAAAAATTATCAATAAAAAATGAAATATAATGCAAATTTTAATTAATTAAGTTAAATAATTAGTCAAAAAGTTCACATTTTTTATATTTAGAATGGAATTTAAAAAGAACTTTTGGTAATCAGAAAATTTAGATCCATCATCGGAGGCACGGATTTTCATCCAATAAATGCAAAAAAAACTGCTCCGCAATAGCTGCACTATATAACTCAGAATTGAATTTTTTTTAATTGTGTTTTGTTCCACTTCCATGATGATAGTGTGCCAAAGAACTTCAACGTGTTAAAAGATGTAGAAAAAATTTATTTATTGGATAGGCTTTAAAATTTATGATAAAATTAAAATTTTTTATTGTAAATTCTTTTATCAAAAAATCACAAAAATTGATTTAATAAATATTTTTCTATATAAAACAAAATACTTATTTTTTTTGATTATGGGATTGCATTTGAAAATTGATTCTTGAGAGAAGCCATAACATTTATACAGATCCCAGAATTATAAAGTAAATTTATTATCCCAATTTTTTAATGATTTATATTAAACTACATTTAATAAGTTACAATAGGAAAATAATGTAGAGTAGCTTATTAAAAATTGAATAATTAAATAGAAAGCATGTAATGAATATTTTTATTTCATAACACATTGAAGATGACAGCAATGCTATTCAAAGGCTCACATAGACTTTAGGCTACTTGTTGTAAATTTCTGGTATAAAATAATAGCTGTAGTACCTATTGTTGCCATGCATTAATGGGGAATACTGTATTTGTTCAACAGAATATTTGTCTTTTCTTTGCATTTTTCTTCTTCTGCACTATTGTAAGACAATTAGACTCAAAAACTAGCACAAGACTGCAGAAATTACTTTATTTTGACTAACGTTTTCAACCCTCCTTTGAGGTCATCATCAGGTTTAATACTAACTTTTTACAAGACAAACTTATAAGGTAGATTTTTTATCCCCCTTTGTTTACACATGCGCGTGAAAAAACGGACATATCGTACATCAACGTATAATTGTAAACACCTACCTACTAAGGTGTCTAAAGCTGAGTTGATATTTGACCCGGATTTAAATAGCCAAAACATGTAATGGACTTTTTACAAAGGTTCTCAACCGATATCATAAAATTGTCATTCAAAATAGTGTTCAAAATGTACGACTACAAAGTACTTCAAGTAGTGCTAACAAATCCGAAATATATATTTTTTTACCAACATAGGATATTAATAAAAATCAAGGAAAATAAATAGGCCAATAAAAACGTTAAATATATAAAATTTTTTTTGTTATATCGCACATTGCATAGGTTGAAGACATATGCACCATCTATAATGTTTTTTGGATCTTTTTTAGTCTTTTCTATAAATTATTTACTGACCACTTCCTGCGTTAGAAAGAGAACTTGGGTCATTAGTATTGATAATATAATTATTTTTATATCGTTTAATTATTTCAATCGACTCCACAATTATCCCTTTGGTTTGGCGTGTGATACGTTTCACTATTTTTACATATTTAACGTTTTTATCAGCCTATTTATTTTTCTTGATTTTTATTAGTATCCTATGTTGGTAAAAAAATATGTATTTCGAATTTGTTAGCGCTATTTGAAATACTTTGTAGTCATACATTTTGAACACTATTTTAATGACAATTTTATGATATCGGTTGAGAATCTTTGTAAAAAGTCCGTTACATGTTTTGGCTATTTAAATTCGGATCAAATATCAACTCGGCTTTAGACACCCTAGTAGATAGGTATTTACAATTATATGTTGATGTATGATATGTCCATTTTTTCACCGTGCATGTGTAAACAAAGGGAATAAAATCTACCTTATAAGTTTGTCTTGTAAAAAGTTAGTATTAAACCTTGCAAAGTCGCGGATTAGAACGAATGTCACTAACAATAATTATAAACTAAGCCTAACGGTTAGCGACTCCGCAAATTCCAGAGTTCTGCCTGAGCTCAGGTCTTTTCTAAGTTCTAACTTAAATCTAATTAACTACTAAACAATCTCACACAATGTAACGTCTAACTGACGAAAGAAAACTGGAAATCGGAACTTAAACTAGAAGTGCCGATTACGTGTTAGACTAGAACAAAAACAACGATGTTAGAACTTACACTAATAAATTGAAGAAATTCTCAAAACAAGTTAGATAATGAAAAATATAAAATTTATTAGACTCAAACACTTACAAAAGTGTTAATTAAAGCTTTATTTAAACGAAATAAAGCACAATGAAATAAACAACAAAACTTATTTAATCCAATTCAAAAAGTTAACTTTTAAACTAAAATATAATACGTTAGCATATAGGAAAATAACGATAAATAAATAGAGTGCATAATAAAATAAAAATAGGACAGGTCCAAGTTAACTTCCTCACAACCTGATGATGACTCCAAAGGAGGGTTGAAAAAGTTAGTCAAAATAAAGTAATTTCTGCAGTCTTGTGCTAGTTTTTGAGTGTAATTGTCTTAGAATATATGTCTTCCTGTATGATGTTTTTCTTTCACAGTTTGTTTTAAAGAGAATAGTTTCTCAGCAGAATATTCATCTTTCACTGAGAATTTCATTTTTAGTAATTATTTTAAGGCAAATAATTGTTTCAATAGAAGATTTATCTTCCCCAAGTTTCATTCTCTTATGATTTACTTTTAGAGAAATATTTTTACATAAGATTCATTATTCATGTCAAGTTTATAATAATAATTGTAAAAATGTAATTTTAAAAAAAATTTAGCAGCTGAGAAAATTTAGAAATCATCATCAAGAGTGAGTACATTCAACTAATAAACCAACAATAAAAACCAATTCATAAAAGCCAGATTAATAAAAATCAAGATTAATTTTTTAACTTTATTTTTTTTATTCATTTCCTAGACATATATACACATCATTGGCACTGAATGGATTAAATGCCTCTCTTTATATATTCAATATAAAATTACTTTGCTGCTCCTTAGTTATGTTTTTGTATTGAGCTCTTTCCAAAATTTTTATAGATTCTTTCAAAAGGCCATATTTTAGAGTTTTACATTTCTTTGTTATTTTGGTATCATCTCATTTAATATCAAGATTATATTCATATAATTATTTACCTAAGGCTATTATCATATTGCCTGCCTTTATATCTTTTCATGCTCAAGCAGTTTGTCTTTTAAGCTCCTTTTAATAACACTAATATACTTTTTTTGCCTTTCAAGATATTTATAGCCTGTTCTTAATTCTGTTTGTACTAATATTTTCATATCTTAATATTATTGAAGATGGTAAGTGTCTTTTTTTCAAGCTAACTGGTTAGGTTAGCTTGAAAAAAAGACATATTTTTAAAGAATAAACATATTAAGGTGTCCCTTATTTTTCGAAACAAAAAAAAATAGTGCATACCCTCTAATTATGTTTATTCTGGTATATTATACACTCAAAATAAATTTTAGCTCATTCTATAAATGGGTGCCGACTTGCGTCGAAACACATTCATACAAGTCGCGCAGGACGAGGCAATTGGAAAAATATTGATCCAAATATTATCCATACCTGCCCTGATTTCCTAAGGAAACATGTAAATGAAGAGGAAATTGTTGGACTTATAATGTTTTATAGGTCCGAACCAAACAAATCTAGAGAGAGAGATGACTATCGTGAACTTGTCGAGTTGTCTGTTATATTTTTGGGTAGAGATTATGAAAAGAAATTGAAAATTAGGTCTCCTGGTGCAATGCATCAAGCGAGATGGATGTCAAGAGCTGTTTATTCTTTAAAAATATGTTTGTTACAACCTCAGTTTAAAATCAGCACAAAGGATAAAAGAGCATTGCAAGATGTGTCTTTGTTCATTACAGTATCCTTTGTTAAGCCCTGGCTTGGCTGCAGTTTGGCATTCAAAGCACCATATCAAGATTTGTGTTTTTTGAAAGCGTTAATAAAGTATGAAAAAATTGGTAAAAATATTTCAAAAGCAGCGTTGGACAAGTTTTGCCTACACTTATGGTATCTGTCTAATGAAATTGCTGTATTAGGGCTCTTCGATGACGAAGTGGATGACCAAACGAAAATGAGAATGGTTTCCAATTTAGAATGTGATAAAGATATTATAGGAAAGAGATACATTCCATCTAAGGAAGAAATATTAAATTCTTTGTATGGTAAGGTTTTATTGTAATAATATTTTTTTATCTTCTCTTAAGCTGTCAGCACACAATCCGTTGTATGCTACGGCTTTAAACAATAATTGTACCTACCTACCTACCTATTAATTTTTGTTTTAGGGAAATCTTTAGAGGATTTTGTATCGAAAAGGAGTACGGACTTATTTTCCCACTTGAGGATTGACGACAGTTTTTTGCATGAAAGCGTTTCTTTGTGGAAGGAATATACAGCCTATTTGGAAGCCCAGAGAAAAGTGTCATTTTTGAAGGTTGTAAATGACACAGCAGAAAGGGCAGTTAAGTTGATGCAAGATTTTCATGGATTTATCACTGCCGAGGAAGAGCAGAAACAATTTCTGCTACGTTGTGTGCAAGAGCATAGAAAGCTCTATCCTAATTGCTTAAAAACCACTTTAAAAAGAAAATATCCTTAATAGATTTGTTTTTCATTAATTTAAATAAAGACAAGTATTAATTCAATATTGTTTTATGTTTATTTACCTATTTCATTCACTCATTGAAAACAACTGAATAATTTAAAAAATAAAATCATCTAAATATCTAAGCAAAACTTTGAAGTCGAGTCGGCACGGGTTCTCATCGTCATATAACATGATATTTTACATTTAAGTATGTTTTAGTAGTACCAAAAAAATAAGTGGGTATGCATTTTGAAATTCGAAAAAAAATTTTTTTTGGTCATATAAGGGATACCCTACTCTATATATTTCACTGCCTTATTAATCGTCATTATTTTCATTCCCATATAGTGCAGTTCTACTTAGTTAAACATGTCATGGTCTTTAGTAGTATAAAATGACCCACAAGCATATAAAAGATTAGCTTTCTGATTGTATTTTAAGAGAATCATGACCCTTTGCACAAGAGACAGCAATAAATGTGAAAAATATGAAAAAATAATCAATGATGATAGGAATCATGGATATTCCTATACATGTGCACAATCTATAATAAAGTATTAAAATATTAAACTTCATAGATAAAGAACAACATAATGAACACGAAATGCATCCAAATACTACTCAAGACCACAAACTGTTTTACAATGTAGAACTGTATTATATTTGAAAGAAAATGAAGGTAATTAAGAAGGCAGCAGAAGATACACAGGTTAACTTAGTTTGCAAAAAACATTTATTATCATCGATAATATTAAGAAACAAAAAATATCAGTATAACTAGAATCAAGGACTGAAACATATATGTAATACTCATATATAATAACCATCTTGAAAGACAAAGAATATATTGCTGCTATTAAATGGAAGCTACTTGAGCATGAGAATGATGTAAAGGCAGACAATATGAAAATAATCTTAAATAAATGATTTTTGATTATAATCTTGATATTAAATGAGATGATATCAAAATAAAATAAAGAAATGTAAAACTCTAAAAGATGGCGTATTGAAGGAATTTATAAAAACTTTGGAAGAGCTCAGCAAAGTAACCTTATGTCAAATATATAAATAATGGCATTTAAAGCATTTTATTATCTACTGGATCATACAAAATAAAATAACAAGCACAATATACTTTTTATTAATCATTTTATTATAAAATAATTATTTAATTTCAATGCTGCTGCATGATGTAATGCTCCAAATTGAAAACACAATTTTATTTTGAATTTGTAAGCTTTAGAACAAATATTCTCTTCCTTACTATTGTATTTTAAAAATATATATATTCATATATGTGACTATATATGCTGAAGATGTGACTAATACTAACCAAAAATATCTCTCAAAAAAAAAAAGATTGTATTTTTCTATTACTGCTTTAATAGTGTTTTTTCATTATTTCTTTAATAGTTCATTATTACTTTAGTAGTGTTTTTTTGTTTTGAATTTGTGAAAGCTAATCAGTTTAATACCAATAACCATGTATTCCCCAGTTTATGCAAGTAATTAAGACTGAAATTTTTTATGGAATCAAAATTTTGCATAAATTGCAAAAATTATAAACTCACTGGGCTAAGTGGACTATAATTCAGGCATGGGACTTTATCATTAAAATATATAAAATATGCATGCAAATGTGTGTTAAAATGTCAAAATATTACCTAAAAATGAAAAATATTCAACAACAAATTATTTATAATATACTGTATTTTTTAAACTAAAATTTAATTATAATGAGTAACAAAATATATCTTCAAATTTTCTTTCATGAATGAAGTTTGATTGCTTTGTAAAATGAATTTATATTGCAATTAATTTCTTTCTACTTGGCATGAAGTAATTTGAAAGATTCAGAAGGAGATAAAGATGACAGATCCATACTTCTGTTGCCACCCAGAATTTTGTTAATATTTGTAATTGTATATAATCAAGAATTCTTAACTAAAACAATGTGCATATTTCTTATCACTTCCATGCAAGGAAAAGTTCGACTGAAATTTAGCTTTAATACTATTTCATTAATTAGTTTCACATATTCAGAGAGTAAATAACTAATAATAAATTGTATATTTTTCCTGCTTAAAGTGCTTGTGGATTCAAATATTAACTATATCTCCTCAAGAAGTCAAGATTTATATTTACTAATTTTTAACTATTTTTGATAACTTAAAATCAACAGTTTTTAATTTCTATTATCTAATGATTGATTTATATATTTTATTGGTTTTAGGAAGAAGAGTTGTGTTGGGAACATACAAAAATCCTTATATTGAATCACAGTGATATGATTTATAAGTAAGTTATTTTTGAAAATATTGCAACTTTATTTAAATCTTTATTGATAAATGAAATTTTTTTCAGAACATGGTATAAATATGTTGTAAAGAAAGAAGTAGATAAATTTAAAGAAACATTATATGATTGTTCTCCATCTACTATTCTTAAATTTGTTGTGGTTTGTATAAAATTAATATATTATTTTATATAAAGTTTATAATCATCAATTACAGGTAGTCTTCAACTTACAACCATTTGTATTTATAATGACAATGTTATCAATAAATTTTGTGATTGATCAGTTCAATCACAGAATTTCAACTAAGGGTTCAAGTCCCTGATCATTCTTTGTCTGATATACAAAAAGCATACTTTTGTGACTTTTATGGTTTTTTGTATTTCTGTATACATTAAGTTTTTTATAATGTAATAGAGTATAATAATAATTATTGGTAGTAGGAAATTCATAAATTTCAGGAATTTCTAACTTATAACAACAGAGCTTAAACTGAACACATCATAAGCCAAGAATTACCTGTAATTTTAAATAGTATAGGGTGGACATTTTTAATTTAATTAGATTACATGGTAATTTGAAATGCTATCATTATTACTTTAATTCTTCTTTATTTTATAATTTAATAATTGGTATTTACCTTTCATTCATTCATGCTATCAAATAAAACACTAATTTCTTTATATATTTTTATTAACACTTTTGCAATAAATGATTCTAAATATCATTGGAGTTTTTAATTTTATTATATTACACAAATATTTGAATAAAAATTTGAAACGCTATTGGCAATATTTCAAAACACAAACAGTAATATTTTGAAAATTTAAAAAAATTTTCATTGATGATTATAATTTTTTAGCCTTGATATTATTCATAAACAACTAAATAAAAACATAAACCAAAATAATAATAATGATAATCTAATTTATGTGTGATATATATAATTGATTTATTAATTCCAAGCATATTATTTGATTATATAAACAATTATTTACAACTATATTTTATGTAAATTAAAATAAATTTATTTAAAATTAGATTTTTTTATCATTACAATTATCTATTAGAATCTGCATTTTTTTATGGAAATTTATATTGTAACAATGAATTTAGAATAATTCCTAATTATATAAATAACATAAAAATGGTATTTATGAATTATGATGTCATATTTTTAGACATATTTTTATGTTTTATAAAATTTTTATATACAATACTGATTTTTTTAGTTTTTACTTTAATTTAAAAATTTTGAATTTTTTTGCCAAAAATTCTTGAAAATAGAAAAAATGTAATGAGTTATCATTGAGAGAAATATTAATTAAACATTTTACTTTGAATAATAATTTTTCATATAAATTTCAACAGAAAAATTATTACAAGAATATTTATAAAATTTAAAATGTGATAATTTTTTGTAATAAAATAGCAATGGGATGAAGTAGAAATCAAAGAAGAATCTGAAGATGGTAAAGTAGTAAAATCAACAATTTCTTTACCTTTACAAGTAAGTTTTCATAAAAATCTTTAAAATTATAATACACCTAACTTTTGATTTACATGAAAATTGAATGCACAATTTGAATTTTACACTATTGAAAAGATGATACCAAATTTTTGTTTTGCATGGTATAATTTCAATATAACACAGTTTAAATCCATTATTGATGATAAAAATTATCACAGTAATAGTATCTTCAAACTTTATTGATACTTATATCAATAAAGTTTGAAGATACTAATATTACTGTGATAATTTTTATCATCAATAATGGATTTAAACTGTGTGGTGTGCATTCAATGGTCATCAGGTGTGCATGTAAAGAAAATATTGCACACCCCTTTTAGTATTAAAAAATAATAGCATGCATTTTATACAATAAATATGTATTATGACAAGCAAACAAATGTAGTACACTCTTGAAAAATTTTTACACATCCTTAAGAAGTGTGTGTATCACAATTTGGGGATCACTGTTCTATGCATTGGACAATGAAGAATAACACAAAAGCCACAGCTATTGCTTTATCAATATTAGCAAGTGAATATGTATATTGTACACATTTACATAATCTTTAATTTTTATATACAGCAATATTCACTTATTATCAGAATTGCTAATTAATGTAAATAGTAATGCATAAATACTGTAAAAATAATAAAAATAAATATTTTATTGAAAAGATTAATATGATTATTTTTTATTAAGCATGATGTCTAACAATATGTAAGTCTTCTTACTTATTAGATCAGCCAAGAAGATAGTATCAAGTAAAGATACAGAATACATTGTTATTATTTTCATACATGAAAATTTCATACTTTGATTCTTTTCTCACTGTACTCCATTTATTATCCTTAAATTTTTGTTATATATCTATACATAAAAATAGTATTAAATTTATTTTAAAAATACATAAATTATTTAATTGAATGTTATGGAATCTATTCTTTCATTTATTTATAGAAATGTTAGTATTAATTTACACAATTTTCATTTACACAATACGTTTGCAGAACCAATCTGCCATGTAAATTCAGGGTTAGATGCAAAATAAAATTACTAAAGATAAATGTATTGATAAAAATCCTATTTTATTAGTTCTTAAATTTTTATTTCCCATTTTCACAAATTATTTAATTCAGTAATTGAATTAGAATTAATTACTATCCATCTCTCCATGTTTTCTGGGATCTATTTTAATTATTATATTTAAAAAAACATTTATTTTTCAAAATAGTAGCAGATAGAAATTTCATAAGATCAATAAATTGTTTCTCATGTGAACAATATTATCTAATCTGTTTTCATAATTATAGCTAACAATAAGTAGATAAATAATTCAATTAATTTTTGATAATTTGCTAATCAAATATGCATATTGCATACTGATGCCAATTTGAAATATTGATATTATAAAAGAAATTGAAATATATAATGCATTTATATAATAAGTCCCGAACTTACACTAAAAATTAAGACTTATGCATCCACCTATCTCCAGGTGGATGCATAGGTCCATATCTATCTCTAGATTTGTCCTTCTCATCACTCTCAACATGTCTTATGTGTTTATTGGAAATGAAATTTTAATCATTTGTATAGATGGCTGAAAGGCATTTGTATACAAAGTTTTGCAGTTCTTGCTCTATTTTTTTAGGAGTGCACCATTTTTTGTTTTGTAAAAGAGTGATTTTGTATTCTTTATTACCATTATATACAGGCATATCTCATTAATATGTGGGGTAATTTACAAACAACTGCCATAAATTGAATCACAATAATTTTTTTCACTTCCAGTACATATAAAAGGCTAAAAATATATTCGCACTATCATTTATTAAGTGCATAATAATGCTAAACTTGAAGACTGTGTGTGAAAAACAAAATAGTGATGGTCAACTTTCTTGATTCAGTTGATACATGTCATTTCCAAAATCTGTCATGAGCAAAGCAAATGTCACAAATAATAGATATGAATTTAATTGAAAAGCACTTTATTAGTGAAGAATCTTAAAATGAGATATGCCTATACATATTTATTTATTTATTTAACTAATTAAATTTACATTTTCTTTTATATTATTTAAATAAAATTTTGGATCAGTGTATATATATATATGATATTTAATTGCTTTTAGATATCTCCACAATTACATTCTGTACTTCACAAATTATGTTGCAGTATTAATAAAGCTGGTGGGCATGCATTAAGCAGGTAAGTGTATGATAGTATAATATATTTAATAATTGAAATTATACATCAGATTTATAATAAATTGAATAATTGATTTATATAAATAAATAATTGTAAATTTAGACAAACAATCTCATAACAGGTAAAGAAATATTTATTAGTAAAAGAATCACTTTTGACTTTAATAAGTCCTCTTGAACATAAAATACTTCTTCTTCAGTACATACAATATAAAATAGAATAGAACAGCTTTAACTCATTGAAGTCTATGATTTTTTTCAAAATAAAACTAGTTAATATGTAAAAATTTAATAATGTGAAATTCACTTAATTTTCATCACAATTTTTTGAAATGAATGAATATTTGATTTGTAATCCAAAGATGACAAAAGAATTTATCCATTAATTAATACATTTTCAATATTTATTATTTTTGTTATGATATTTGCATTGAATAAAAGAGCTTTCAACTTTATGTGTGTACATTGTTTTTTCTAGGATAACTTATCAAAACCTCTTTCAGTTTATATTTTAATGAAAGGCTTAATTTAATTTATAAAAATACACTTATTAATGAATAGTTAGGAGTGCCATAACAAAAAAATAAAAAAGGACAACCCCAGATAGTAAAATGAAAAATTGCAGATAACATATACAGTGGTGATCGGTTAACAAACAAATCCATTCAAAGATGATGTTCGTTAACCAATCATCAATTTACCATAGGGTTTTATGGGAATTTGATTAATTCATTCTGGAGACCCAAAAAAAATAAATAAATATAATTTCTTACTATATTTATATGTAATAACAATAATATACATACATAGTCTTGCATTTTCATCTATTATGTTTATTTTCTGTTAAAGAATCTGTCCAATGTCAATTGCTTTTCTCTCTTCAGGATTTTTCAGAAGTAATTAATAGCATTGTCATTTTAAAGATCCCAAGTCTATTGACCTCAACTTGGTATGGGTGCATTCTAAGACCAAAAAATTGTAAAATTTCTCTCTTACCTTCTTTAATATTCTAAGACCAAAAAATTGTAAAATCTCTCTCTTACCTTCTTTAATAATGTTTGATTTGTTTACGTTGTCTTCAAGTTCATTTTAATCAGGAAAAATTACTGTTCTTCAGACGAAAAAATTTCCAAAAAATTGTAAAATCTCTCTCTTACCTTCTTTAATAAATCTTTGACATCAAAATATTGTAAAATCTCTCTCTTACCTTCTTTAATAAATCTTTGATGTTTAAGTTGTCTCCAAGTTCATTTTAATCGGGAAAAACTACTGTTCTCTCATCCGTTAAATCTCTCTCTAACCTTCTTTAATAAATCTTTGATTTGTTTTACGTTTCGAGTTCATTTTAATCGGGAAAAACTACTATTCTTCCATCCTTAAGGTGGTGAGTTCATTTTAATCAGGAAAAACTATTGTTCTTCCATCCTTACCCATAAGGTTCATTTTAATCAGGAAAAACTGCTGTTGTTCCATCTTTAAACTCAAATTCATTTTAATCGGGAAAAATTACTGTTCTTCCATCCTTACCCATACATTTTAATCAGGAAAAACTATTGTTCTTTTTATCTGGCAGCAGCCACTTATAGAGCCCATCACAGGCTGGCCAAACCCGGCGGCCACTTATAGAGCCCATCACAGGCTGGCCAACACCCATGATGAGATCAACCAGATGGTTGAAGATGAGGTTCAACGGGCCGGGCCGGGAACCCTCCTGAAAAATTGGAGGAGTAGGATCCTCTAGGATGGTAAAGCCACCGGAGATTGGAGGATGAGATTCAATGGGCTGGTCTCGGATACTTCCTGAAAAATTAGAGGAGTGGGACCTGGATCTTCCAGGGTGGTAAGCCACAGCTTTATCATGTGGCCATCCGGCCGATCTATCATTCCATCAGTCCATGGGTCCTACAGATTTTCTGTAAGATGTTCATTATCTGAACATAAAAGTCTTTCGTGAAAGTGTTCATTAATCAATCACCCACTATATACAGGAATACTTTGCTTTACAGTGCATTGCTAATACAGTGCTTCTCAATTATATTCCATGTTTTTATTTTATATATCAAAAGGAAAATTATCTTCAAAATAATTCTTAGAATAGATATATAAAACATAGATTAATTTGTAGATGGAATAACCCAGCAACGTTAAGAGAGAGAGAGAGAGAACATCAAGGCAGTTGGTTCTTGGGATCGGTGAAAAAAGAAGTATTGTGCTGAGATAAACGAAACAATAAATAAAATCAAATAAAAGAAAAGAAATCAATCCCACCTCTAGAAAATAAGAAGCGAAGAACCCCAAGAAAACCTCAGAGGAGAAAAAAACTGAGAATTAAACTTCATAGATTATAAACAAAAAAAGAATATTTTATTCTTCTGAAAAATTGAAGATGTGAGATTTGAAATTGAATCTGGATCCTCCAAGATGATACATGAATGCTTTACAACAGGGGTGGGCAAAAGGCGGCCCGCGAAGGCATCTTATACGGTCTTCCACATAAACTAGAATATATTACAGTTTCAATGCCATACTTGTAAAAATCTAGTCAAAAAGAAAAAATAAAATAATGGATACTCTATAGTGTAAAATAATGGATACTCTTGCTAGTGTACATTACACTACCGAGTTATTCCAAATTTTGATGATATAATTAACTATGAATATACTAAATTTCATCATTCACATTAAGTAGTAAATTTGTTTTTACAAAATTAATTATGTAGGTACCTAATATTTTGTAACATTCTGATGTAATAGGTTGTTAACAATCAATCAGTTTGATAAAATACTTATGTTTTTAAAGAAAATTATCAGAATTTATTCGTAGGACGAATTATTTTCTAATGTTTCTAATGAAAAAAATAGTTTCTACGGATGCTTTTGAACTCTTTGCATACAAACAAAAACTAAAAAAATAACACAAGAAAAGTATATTTTAAAAATAATATTGATACACGAATATATTCTTTGTGTAAGTATCACAAATGTGGCTACACATGATAGCAAAATTGACAAAAATGTGTGCGGATAAATTGGTGCAACCATTATTCAAGTCCTGTGTGATGGTGAGAGGAATATTCTTTGTGCAAGAATAAATCTTGCTTGAGCTTGAGTAGTCATTTTATGTCAAGTAGTTTTATTAATTATTAATAGATTAGCTAATATTATCACCAATAATTTCATTACATAATTACATAATGGCGTCATAAGGTTAAATTTGGCCTTAGGTACATTTCAATTTTTATATGGCCTGCTTCATCCTAAAAATTGTTAATCCGGCTCTCGGCAGAAAATAACTGCCCACCCCTCCTTTATAATGTTGCAATACAGCAGAGTTTTTAGATCTAATGCTATTGTGGCCTTAATGAATAATAGTGTAAATATATGTATTCTTTTATATACATTAACAAATAAAAAAAGGCTGTGATTTGTTTTACAATGATTATTTGGAACATAAGTATCACAATAATAAGCAATGTCTGTATGCAGATTAAATATAAACAAACTAAATATCATACATTATCACAAATAGAATATACTTACTAATAATTGTACATACAGAAAACAGAATATAGTATATTTTAAATATGTCACAGTATCATTATCATCATCCTAAAAAACAGACTTAAATCTAAGTTTTTAAAATAATAATAATAATAGCACAATATTTGAAACTACATGCAATCCTTGACTTATGATAGGATTGTTTTGATAGTCCTATTGTAAGTCAAAAATGATCCACAATGGTGATAATTTTTGTAGTAATAATAGGCAATGGAATACCGAACCTTTTAAGATGATATAATTAACCAGATTTGATCCCAGGTCCTCAAGGTTATAAAATAATTTGGAATTAAACCCTGAATCTCCAATGTAGTAAGCAATTGCTTTAATAAAATAACCAGGTTTAGAATATCATAAGGACAATTATAATATTGAAATATTGTAAGTTGAATGATTATAAGTCAAAGACTACCTGTATTTGTTACCTACAATAATATCCATCTTATTAAATGCAACAGCTGCTTTTATTTGGAAAGAATTCTGAAATTTATAATTAAAAATGTAGGTGTGTTTAGAAAAGCATGATGTCTAGTAAGAACTATAGGTACATTAACAAAAATTCTATTGGGTACTAATTTTCCTTCTATATATTTTAATATTATCTTTAAGTCTTGGTTATGCATCATTTGGTTTATGGATTTAATGTTAAATGCTTTTATACAGAACAATATTATCATTTTAAATATCAAAATGCGTAATTTTTGCTACTAGTAAATTAGTAATAAGAGAGTAGATTTTACCCATAAATTAAATGCTTTCTCTATCTTCATTAAATGATTATGAAGAAGCACTATGAAAAGATAAGTAATAATATATGTATGAAAATATAACAGCATGAATTCAAATCTTAATAAATTTTTATATTAGTAAAGTAATGTAAATAATGTCATGTAAATCCTATTCATTTATTTCATTTATTCTCTGTTAGATGGTTGAATCCAAATCTTAATAAATTTTTATATTAGTAATGTAAATAATGTCATGTAAATCCTATTCATTTATTTCATTTATTCTCTGTTAGATGGTTTGAGTCTCCTTGTATTAGCATTTTCTATTTGAGTCTGTCTTCTGCTATGTGAAAGAATTCTCTCTAAGTTGTGAGACCTGACTGAGCTTTGATCCTTCCAATTCTTTTCCCTTCCAATCAGGTTTTCTATGGTCTTCCATGGCCTCTCTTTTCATCTGTATGGCTATGTAATGCTCTGTATGGGAGTCTATTGGGATGCATTCTTGCAATGTGTCCAAATCTTTGCATTTGTTTTGTTTTGATTTTTTCAGTGATAAGTTCTTGATAACTTAGATCTTCTCAGACTAAGGCATTTGTTTTATCTTCTTTCCAATAAGTTCTATTGATGATTCTCAAGTATTTTATTTCAAATGCAAGAAGTTTATTTCTTTCTTTTTTCTTTATAATTCAGGATTCAGAGTCATATAACACAGTAGATATGAAGATTGAATTATATAATTTCAATTTAAGTTACTTGTTTATTTTATTATTTGTCCAGATTTTGTTTAAATGACTCATAACTGTCCATCCTATTGTTAATCTATGTTTGACTTATTCTATGGTATTGAGGTCTTCTGTTATAAGTGTGCCCAAATAGTTGAATCTTTTCACCTGTTCTATTTTTTTGTCATTTAGTGTTATATTTATGTTTTCTTTTGATTTGCCTATTTTCATGAATTTAGTTTTGCATAAATTAATTGTCATATTGTAATTTTTGCAAGCTGTATATAATTTAGTCAGGATCTTTTCAATATTAATTGTTATTCAAAGCATACAAGATATTCAAATAATAGGATGAAATATAAGAAAGAAAAAACAAAATAAAATGTACAAAAGAAATTTCCCCACAATTAATTACTAAAATAGGAAGTGCATCCATCATCAAACTCTCTTCAGATGTGCAAATCTTATGAATTGCATTTTTAATTTTTCCAAAAATCCTGTAAAATTCTGAAATACTGCATTTTAAAAGTGTGAATCAATTCTTTTTATGTTAATAATAATACTTTAAGTAAAAATATAATTGAGTTACATAAAAATACTTATATTTTTAAATTCAAATTAATGTTCCTTACATTATAATTAAAGTGTATAAAGTAATAAGTAAAATTATAATATAAAACAGTATTTTTCAAACTTGACCTTTCTGTGGATATCTTTTTAAGAAAAAAAAATCTTGTGGAATCCCTTTGTTGAATTATTTCTTAATACATACTAAAAAATCTAATCTGTTTTTCTATGTAATTATCTAGAACAACATAAAAAGCACTATATGCAAGGCAAAAGACTTTTAATCATCTATAACAGGGGTGAGCAACCTTTTTAATCAACGGGCCAATTTAAATTTAAAAATTTTTTTGCGGGCCGCACATAAAGTAACACTCATTAATAATTTACAAAACTTTATTTATAATAAACATTAGAATAAAAAAATATAAAATTTAAAAAAAGTAAAGATTTCATATACAAATTTTAATGCAAAATAAAAACAAACAAGAAAAGAACAGAAAAACGAATTTTCTTGAAATTTTTAATGAGAAATTTGGCACTGTTTATTCGATACGAGCTGATCAATATCAGC
>AYEL01062263.1:0-25371 GCA_000484575.1 Olivierus martensii
CTTTTATTTTTAATATAACTATGAAAAATAATATGTGAATAAAATAAAGGTGGTGCAAATATCAAAATAATGAATCTCAAGTTAGGCAGTTGGCATCTTATCTTGTTACTATGTACACTGACTCGTACACTGACTCTTAATTTTATAAAGGTGATCTTTCAAATCCGTCAAAGAAAATAATGATTACTCTTTTATATATGCAAGTAAGCGCGTATGTTTTACACTCTGGTGAAAGATAAGAAAAATGTTATTGAAATAATATGAAAGTTTAATTTTAAAGTTCAAGTTTACCATAAAAAATCAATATAGGTGGCGCGAAACCTATCATCATTCCTGTATAGAGAGACACTGTCGTTTCTCTCGCTGAAATTAGCGAGAGACCCGACTGGGTCTCTTGATCTATTGACTTCAAGTTGACAATTTTAATTAATATAAATTTGCAATAATCTGTTGTTTTCTTTTTGGGGAAGGGGGAGGGTCACTGTCCTGTATAGTGACCACCTGTGAAAAGTGACAGTCAGGTCAATCCCAAAGGGTGGTCAATTTAACAGGTTTCACTGTATATGATAGCAGAGCTAAATAATAGTACAGTAATGTTAAACAGTTAATGGCAAAAAGCCCATTTTTCTGATGTTTCACCCCTTCAAAACCAAGTGACTGTTCTTGGACTGCTCCTCGTTCGGTTTTACTAACCGAAAATTAACAGTAATTTGTTAATTGACATCATAAAAGGAGGCAGAGCTTTGTTAGTAAGACTGGTCTATGCTTACAACTTGCACTAATCGAAATCGCATTATTCGAACTCACACTAATCGAGGCCTATCTGTATATCATTGTGACATCATGCAACTATGGTATTTTGTTGTTATTACATCATGTTGATGTCATATTGGTGCAACTATGACATCAACATGATGTCATAGTTGTATCAGTCTGGATTTAAATGAAAGCATTTTCATTGCTGTCCCAAATATCCCATCTTCTGGGGTGATCTTAATCATAGGCTAGTCTGTTATCTACAGGGTTGTAAGAAGTTTCCAGGTAGTTTGGTCTCAAGGAATCAAATGGTATCTGTGGCCTTTGCAGAACACAGACAAATATACATTTTATATCAGATAGTCCTCAACTTACAACAAGGTTCGATTTCAAAGCTTGCTATCATAGGTGGAACAGTCAGAATCTGAAAATGCCAAAAATTTATAGCTATTTTTCATTTCTAATGCTGGTATGACATTATACAATATCTTAGTAAACATAAAGAACACAAAACTATAAGAATCAGACAGAAAGAAAGTACACTTTCTATATTTCCTATCATTGGGTCAGGGACTTGAACCCATTGAATTACACTGACCAACTACAAAATTAATGGATTTTGTCACTTTTGTAAGTACAGGTGATCATAAGTCAAAGCATTCATAATTCAAGGATTACCTGCATAGATATTATTTTTAATCTATGCTAATTTTGTTATATCACAATTAATTTAAAATTATTTCCAAAAATTACTATATAGATAATACTCAACTTATGACAGAGTTCCATTCCAACATTCTATCATAAGTTGACGACTTTTTATTTCTTGATTTGTTTGATTTCTGTTTTAATATTTTCATAAATTAGAAATAATCAGTCCTATACAGCACTAAAGCAAGTGGAATATTTTTTATTGGGCATAACGTTTTCGAACCATATGCGGTTCCTCATCATTTCCCCACATACAAAATAGAACATTAAAATAGATATTATTTTTAATCTAATGTTCTATTTTGTATGTGGGGCACTGATGAGGAACCGCATATGGTTCGAAAACGTTATGCCACAATAAAAAATATTCTACTTGCTTTAGTGCTGTATAGGACTGATTATGTAAAAGTAAGCAAGTTGTTATTAAATTATTTGTCATAAATTAGATTTCTATGTTACTTAAAATAGTTAAAAATGTATAAATTTACATAAATATTTATAAATTACTTATTAACACATATACAATTAAATAGATAAATACAAAATTAAGAAAGAAAAATATAAGAATTGAAGAAATTTTCTCATCAGTAGTAGTATTTCTCTTACTGGACTTGATAGGTTATGACAAGATACAAAAATTTCAATGGGAGAAAGGAACACTTTGACTATTGATTAGCAACTTAAGTACCAAAGACTAAGAAGTGGGTGAATCAAATTAGTGGCTATTGTATATTGTTGAAAGACTTTGTTTGCCAACTAATGCCAATGCTGCATTGCATATACAAAAACAATATGATATATGTATGTATATGCAGGCAGAAAAGTTGAATTAGAAAATTTTTTATAATTTTTGGCTGTCCTAAGTGTGAATTGTCAAAAGTCGAGGACTGCCTATATCTATAATATAATAAAACTACTTGAAATATTATTTTCATACAAAATTTTATTAATTATAGTTATTTCAATAATTGGATTCATCTGTCCATAATAAGAAATAAAAATTAATTTGTGATATCAGTAGAAATCCATAGAAAAAACCCAAAAGTTTAAACAGCCTATCAGCAAGTAACACTTTTAATAGAGTATAAACGTTTTCAGACCTATTAAAAGTGTTACTTGCTGATAGGCTGTTTAAACTTTTGTGTTTTTTCTATGTGGATTCAATATGAAGCAAGTTGATTTCTACATATATCAGTAGAAATCTCATGTCACAAGGATTCCTGCTGTAATTTTATTTGTAATATGATAGATCAGTGCTGTCCAATTATAATGAACCCAAGGGCCATAGCCATGTTTAATAGAGATAAGGAGGGCTGCAGTTACAAAAAGGGGGAGGGGCTTTGGTATTTGATACGCTATTGTCTCAACAAAAGGAACACATAAATATAACACCTCTTTGGAAACTAATTTTATTTCCAGATTAAACAAATCTTATTACAAAATATATTTACCAAGATTGCATCTAATAAATATGTTAACAAAAAGTTATAAAATATAAACAGTTACATACATACTTTTTTATATTTTTTATCTATTTAATGTGATAAATGAGGGTGAGCAGCAGCATTTACAAGGGCTGGATATTTACATCCATTCCTGTTGTAGCGCCTGCAGAATATGTAAAAGAGAAGAATCTCTAAGGCAGGTTCTGAATCAATTCTTAACTATGTTCATGTTAGAAAATGCACTTTCACACAAATAAGTACTACCAAACGTTGATATTACTTTCCGACCAAACTCACGAAAGTTAGGAAAACATTTGTTAAGCAAAGCAGTTTACCCATGTGATTTGTTATGAAAAAGTCATTTTCCCACCGTTACTAATATACTCGATTTTCATTTTCTATTTTACATTTTTCTCATTCATTTCACAAATGCAACGAACTTATGGTAAAATAAAAATAAAATAAAATTAAAACAATCTCACAACAGTGTTCACACAATCACTGAAATGGTGTGTGTTAGAAACCAAAAAATAATTAAAATACAGTCACAATTCAAAAGTTTAAACTGAAATAGCTAAAACAAAAATTGATGTGATTGAAAATCTTATAAAATGTGATGTCACTGATAGCTTGTTGATTATTAAATAATTATTAATAATTAAGAAATATTAATTAATTGAATTTTAAGATTCTTTTTATTAATCTCTTAAAAAAAGTGAAAAAAAACATTAAAAAGTAATATTATATCACAAATCGTGAAAGTCTCACGGGCCGCCTTTTGGACAGCCCTGTGATAGATCCTCTACTTATTCAGTTTTAAATTACATGGTTTCATTGATATGCAATACGCAGGTGCACTAGCCTTTTTATCTGTGTTGAATTTCTATAAAATACAAATAAAAGTATCAAAAATTTTATTAGTTTGCAAAAATGTTATATCTTAAATTTTTGAATCTATGCTCATAAATTTATTCTAGCCATTCTATTTATCAATATACACATATTAATTATTTGTTTCTGTTTATATAAGTTGAATTTAAACATTGTTGGACTTAGTTTTCAATGTACTCAGAAATTTTTAAAACAAATTAATCATGTAAGTGAGAAGTCAGCAAATTTTTTTTTTGTAAAGGGCCAAATATAAGATATTTTTAGGCTTTGCAGACTAAGAGACAAAATTGAAGTTATGTAGGTAGGTACTTAGAAAAAAAGATGTTAACAAACATCCTTTATTGATAAAATTCAAATAGTTATAAAGAATACAATTATTTGTAACACTAGTTTACTAATGAAATGAATTGTGTTTTAATTTTTTTAGTTTTCTGACTATTTCTTTTCTGTGAGTTGAGTGTGATATTGGGATAATTGTTTAATCTGATAATGGCAACATATATTTATATTTTACTTTATATTTACTCTCTTAACACAGCTATAGTTTTACTACATAATAAACATAAAATCTGCCATTTAATTCAGTGACAAGATAATCCACACACAACTGTTCTTAAAAGCACAACATTCCAAGTCTTTTCTTTTCTTGAGATCAGAGTTCAGACAGCACTATGAGCAAGTGATTGTTATGTTTGAAGGTTATCTCTAAGAAATGTGTACTGACGAGGGACCGGTAAAGGGTCCGAAAACGTTTACTGTAATGAAATGATTTTGTACTTGCTCATAGTGCTGTCTGAACTCTGATCTCATATATTTAAGCAAGTGGTTTTTTCAATTTAAGTATTTCTTTTCTTGTTTTGATACAATGAGTATGCACTGGTAAATATTAAAAACAACCAACAGAAAATGTTGCTGCATGGAGACCACTAAGTTTATTACTCATTTGAAATTATACTTGCTCAATAATAAAAGTTTTAAATATTTTATTATAATTGTAAATAATCATTTTTTTTGCTTAGAATGTACTAAATCTAATATAACAAACAAATCAATATTTTATATATATACAAATTAAATAATATTTTATAAAAATATTACACATTTCACATTATTGTAAGTTTTATTATGCTTAAAAATATATATATATAAAATATTGAATTTTTAATACTAGAAAGTGAAATTTGCATTAAACTGTAGTGGACACTGACATTATCTAGTGTAGTTAGACTAATACTTAAATTCCACAGGAAACTCTAAGAATATAGTTTTAAATACATCCATGTAATGTATGGGATTGGGATTCAAGTGTAATTTGACACTTCCATTGGCCACATGGAGCTGGTAAATATTGTATTAAACATTTCATGATATATTTTTTTGACATTTTAAAACTCTAAAAATTACTCTTTAACTCACATGTTATACAAAAATATATAAGTCAGATTTAGCTTGCAAGCCATAGTTTGTTGATCCCTAATGTGTAAGTACAGGCCTACTGTGTATAAAATTCAATTTTAAGAACTTTCATAAAATACGAAAATAAAGAATTATATGACGACATTACTAGGCATGAAATTAAATATTGAAAATAACAATAAATTCAACACTATATGATGTTATACATATATTAAATAATATATCTATACATATAAATGTAATGTTTGTCTGTTTCTTCTGCAAAAACTTCCACACTTTGCTTTTCTGAGACCAAACTTAGCCTTTATACTTTAATAATTTCTATCAGTTAGTAATTCAATTAAGCTGATGATGCTACATTTCAATAAACATGAGATTTGAAATAACAAATGAAATGATGCATGAAGTAATTTTCCAATTAAAAAAATTTATTTCTGGGATACAATACAATGAAGAATAGTAAAAGTAATCAAGTTTTTGGTGAGTATAGTATACAATATCACAGCATGTGAATTTAAATGTTCCTCCAAGTGAATCTTTTTCAAATCAGAGTGGAAAGACATATAGACTTATAAGTTCATGAATCTTCTGGAAATTATGAGAACTATTAAAGAACAGCTGAATGACTGAAACTGTAGAAGAAATCAACATGCATATAATCAAAACAAAGTTTTTCATAATATATTGTATATGTTTTCAAACTATGCCTGGATAATGCCAGGCACACTTTGCTCATTACACTATAAAAATAATGTTTTGCTATGGCTTCAAGTAAATTGTATAAATTAGTCAAAGTAAATAAATTTAACAGTGATACAATAAATTACTATTTTCTGATTTCTTCCAAATATTTTGCCTTTTCTAATAAATATATGCACAAAATGATTAGCTTTATTAGCAAAGCATGAGTCTCATGTTTATTGAAAAATTTTTGGCTGCAACTATGCTTACTAACCTTAGCATTCAGTTTTTCAGATGTTTCTGAATATTTTGGTTTCAGATATGGGGAAAATGTTGTAGACATTTCAATAAATTGTAACTTTTTTTGCCAGTAGAACTATATATTTTCATAATAAGATACAAATGCAATGATGAATTTTTCACAAACAAAACATACTAAATGTTTTAATTATATTTGTTAAATATTTATATTAGGAATAAGCATAAAATTAATCAAAACATGTATATAGATCTATATAGAGTATTAAAATATAAAAAAAATAGAAATTAACAGAATTTGTCAAACTTTTGTTATTCATAATCAGTAATGTTAATCTGTATGTCAAAAATGGAGTAACATCACTGATGGTGAATATTGTGGATTTGTATTTCTTATAGGCAGCGGAACTTTAAAACACAGTAGGTCTATTGTTTTGATTTATCTGGTTTCAAAGATACATGGATGCATAAATATCTTTATTTTTGTTGAATTTCTATAAAATGCAAATGAAAATTTCATTAAACAATTTATTTTTAAAAATATTACTTATGATCTTAAATTTTCTTTTCTATGTTTAAAATACACTCATAAATTTTATTTGGCCATTCTGTTTGCTAATGCACTCATTTATATATATTGAATTAAAACATTGTTGGATTTATGTGAAAATTTCTTGGAGAGATTAATTGCATAAGTTAGGGACCTACTGTACAAAAGTTTATAGGAAGTTAATGTTTATACTATTATATAAACCAGTTTGCTCAATAGACCCATACCAATATAAACAGCAGCCATAAGGTTCCTCATCAGAAGGATGTATATTAATTGTACATTGCAAAATGTGAGAAAGGAAAAATAAGAGAAAATTGTCAAACAAGGAAATTGGTTAAGATATAAATATAGGTTCATAGGAAGTGTTTACAATTGTTGTACAAATAATGAAGATAACTCAAGAAGATATGCTATAGAAGAAGAAAGAGTAATGTCAGTAACAAAATACGATCTAATTTTCTAAAGTTTAAACCATAAAATTAGAAAGTATGGATAACATTGCAATTAAGTCGATTCTGCTTAATTGGGGTAGCCACTTTTTTGGGCCAAATCTCAAAGAACGGAAACCAAACTAATAAATAATTTAAATGCTTAATTTGGACAGTAGCTGGAAAGGAATTTAGCAATTTTTGACATATTTTAGGGATTTTTCGAAAGTATGTCAACCAATACATACACTATTATTTGTCAACACTAGCGTGATGCAAATCAGTTATCTGTAATCATGGGTCTGCTTAAGAGTCTACTATTATTATATTATATCTAACAATATTCATTTACAGTGTCGAGTTTATTTAAAATTTTTAAATCTGCCAAGATGCAAAGAAATGATTTTACACTTTCAAATAAAATTGCTTTGCTAGATAAAATTAAAAGCCAACCATTTAATACAAGCCATCACAATTTTCCTGATATAACTAGTGTACCAAAATCTACCATAGCCCTTCTCCTACAACAAGAAAATCAACTGCATGAGGAGTGGTCATTAGAGAAAGAAATTCTAGGAACATCCAAAAGAAAGCATGATGGAGAGAATCCAGAAGTCAAAAAAGCATTAGATCAATGGTTTTCTATAGTTAGTGGGTGAAGGGTGAATAAGGTGCATCCCAAAAGTTTAAAGAATGGGATTTTTTGGCTGGTGCAATTTGTTTAATTATTTTCGAACACTGCAATTTTGCTTTAAAAGATGAAATAATACATGAGAATACATTGATTTATGCAGGAAAAAAAATTATATTTTATTATTTAATTAATTAGCAACAAAAACATGTTTTTGACCTATGTCAAAAGTTTAAAGAATTTTAGGAATCAGATGAAAACTAGAGGTTTTTTAAAAAATAAAGTTAATTGTGTTGAATCAAACAATAAATACATGTACACTAATTTGCATAGTAACCGTTTTATGGAGTAAAATAAAATATTTTCAAAATGCCGAAAAAATGTGAGATTTCTCTGGAAGAGGTTGCAGAAATCTGGCGAATGAAGGCTGCAGGCAAGCTAGTACCTGATATTGCAGCTGAATTGGGTCGTTCAGTGTCTGCTGTATATAAAGTAATTAAAAAAGCCAATAATTATGACAAGAAGCCACATCCAGGGAGGCCAAGATGTACATCACAGCAATATGATCGTCAGATAGTACGGCTAGCATCAACCCAACAGCTATCTCTGTCAAAAATTCGACAGGTAATTGGTATAAATGTCTCTAATAATACTATTCACAGGCGAATTCGACAATGTGGGTACATTGAATATGCACAGATGGCAAAGAAACCACATCTCACTCCAGTGCACACAGCCGCACGCCTGGCCTGGGCAGAGGAACATCAGACTTGGGATGACCAGTGGGTAACCACAATCTTTAGTGATGAGAAAAAATGGAATTTAGATGGACCGGATGGATGCGCATCATATTGGCATGATCTTCGAAAAGAACCGCAATCATTTTTTTAGTTGACAGCAAGGTGGCAGAGCTGTTATGGTTTGGGATGGCTTTTCTTTCAATGGGTGCACTGAATTAGCATTTCTAACTGGTAAACAGAAGGCAAGTGACTATGTAAGAGTCCTCAATGATTATTTATTACCATCTGCAGAAGGTTTGGCTGGTCCTAACTTTGTTTTCCAGCAAGATAATGCCGCCATCCATACGGCAGGGTCAACAAGAAAATGGTTTGAGGCAAGAGGCATTACTGTAATGAAGTGGCCAGCCAAAAGCCCTGACTTGAATCCTATAGAGAATCTTTGGGGGATCCTTACCAGAGCGGTTTATGCAAACAATCGTCAATTTTCTTCTGTTAATGAGCTAAATATGCAAATCATTAAGGCTGGTACGATGTTTGACCTGAAATTCATCAAGATTTGGTAATGTCAATGAAATCAATATGTGTAAAGTGCTTAAAGCAAATGGAAGTTACATCTATTAATTAATTTGTTTTCAGAATATTATTTTGTATATTTTCATACAGTTATGAAAAATTCTTTAAACTTTTGACACAGGTCAAAAACATGTTTTTGTTGCTAATTAATTAAATAATATAATATAATTTTTTTTCCTGCATAAATCAATGTATTCTCTTGTATTATTTTGTCTTTTAGCGCAACTTCCATTCGGAAATAATTAAACCAATTGCATCAGCCAAAAAATCCTATTCTTTAAACTTTTGGGATGCACCTTATCAGCGGCCCAGTGTTGAAGGTGAAGTCAGAGGAGATCACTAAAAAGCTAATAATTAGGTACCTATTTTAATAAAGCATTAAAATAGTACCTAATTACTATTTTTTTACCTACAAATTACATATTTTAGAATTTATTACTACTTCAGTTTTTTTACCTATTATTTATTTGCCTACGAATTACATATTTTATTTTAGTATACCTACTTATTTATTTACCTATGTATTACGTATTTTATTTTAGAAGTTATTATTCGTTTGTTTTATTGGGGCAGCCGCTTAATTGGGCCAAAATGGATGGATAATCGGGCCCAACGTGTTCCAATTAAACGGAATTGACTGTATTTAGAAAATCTATGTAAAAGACTATGAAATGACAAAGACCAATATGGAAAAGAGCTTAAGCATGGGAATATAGGTAGTCCTTGACTTACAATGATTTACACTTATGATGGCCAAAAATTATTAAAATTCTCTAATTCAACTTTTCAACCTGCAAATAAATACATATATCACAGTGCTTTTATATATGTTCTCTGGTTTCACATGTTTATCCTCATATAGCCTTTTCTTTCTACCAATTATCTTGCTTGCAATACTTAACCTATACTCTTTAAAGTGTGTCCCACTTCCTCAATATTGCACATAATCTCATAATTTGACTTAATTTCTCTTGATATACAGCTCCTCTGCTTACACTTTTACTTTTCTCTTCCTCCATATGTTCAATATTTATTTGGCAGATTAATCCTTGAAATCTCTAGATAATAATCTAACAAGGAGAGGGCGCGGTCTGGGAAATGAACTTTGGAATCAAACTTTCTGTGGTGGTAGTTTACCTTTCATGTGTTAATATGATAAAATATTAGCACGCACTATTCAGCCAATTCCGAAAAAAATGGATTCAAAGTTTTCATAGCTATTATATATAATAAAAAATGTGCAAACATGTCAGAACGCCGAGTAGCTGAGTCGGTAGCGCGATGTCCTTTGGTGCTGACTTCCGGTATGGGCCGCGGGTACGGTGTGCGATTATTTTATTTTTTTTCATTTTTAAATTTTTTGAGAAATTATTTTTTAAAAAATGGTTATCAGTAAAATGATATTAGGTACTATATATTATTTCTGTTGTATTTTTATTTTTCTGTATTATTTTATTTCTGTTTCTAAAAGTTATTATTATAGTTTGTTTAGAATAACACTTTAATTTTTATATTTTTTATATTCTATATCTTTGAAATAAAAAATGTAAAATGAAAATCAAAATGACACATATTTTTAATCACCTTAATTTTATTTTTCAGGAAAAAATTTACCGGTAATTCACCGGTAAACCGGTATTTTAATTTTCATTTACCGAATTACCAGTAAATGAAAAAGTTGGTAAATTTACAATCCCTAGCAGCAAGGTGTAAGTTCAAAAATAGCAGAAATTCTACATCATTATTTAAAAAAATATCAAAATAATGCACATTAAAAGCAATGTCTATTCTTACTTCAGTCAGAAAACATAATGGTACTTAAACAATATCATACATGATTAATTGAATTTTAAAAGTAATTTCCTATCTTATCTGTAAATGAACTCAACCTTTTGATTCTTGTTGGCATATATCAATATCATCACCACTAAATTTAAATATATTAAAATTAAATTACTACAATAGAATTTTCTTGTTTATAAATTTACAGAGAACAAATTGATATTGATGATCAATATAAGCTGACTGTTTTTTCTTTGCATTTTTTGGAGATGATGTGCCTATCAATTGATACATAATTCATTTAATTCCTAATGTTGCTCCAATTCCATGTTAATCAGAAATAGAATGATCCCATGCTTTTAACACTTTTTTTTTTATATTACCATAGATCAGATCTGATCTGTTTTAATCTTGAACACAACAAATATAAAATATATCAGATATCCCAATAGATATTTTAAATTAATTTGATAAATATAATATTTTAATTTAATTTGATTTATTTTAATTTGTCTATGTGTGTTAATAGAGTTGGTGCTAGGGTTTTTGGTACCCTTAGACAAAAATAAATCTGTCACTCTTAAATTTTTATATCTAAATTAATCAAGATGCATGACAAAAGCTATTTCCATTTTAAATTATAAAGTTCAAAATAAAAATAGCATCTTATACAGTATCTAACTCTTAATAAGTCTCAGATTTTCTTTATTTTTTTAATAAAAAACTTAATTTAAAAATTGATTTTGACATAAAAATAAATCAAATCATAATAAAAATAGACTGTTATATTCAGTTGTAGTCACTTGATTTAAAATAGTACAGTGTATTGTCATATATGAAATATTAACTATTTATTAATTATATCAGTGTTTTTCAAATTTTATCTCATGACATACTTGAACCTATAGTTAGACTTCTGCAGTACACTTAAATTATGATGATTAAAGAAAGCTTGCTTATGCATATACATTTTTTACTACATTATATATATACTTATTATAACAAGGATACACTCATATAAGCAATTTAAAGAGTTTTTAAGTTTTATATATACACTTACTGTATTTGGACTTCTTTTGAAAATAATTTAATTAAATGATTTTTAAAAATTTTCATGGCACACCTAAGAACCTCTCACAGCACATCAGTTGAAAATCACTGAACTATATTAACTATTATGGACTATCATATATTAACAGGACTATCATATAACATATTTTGTATTCTAGAATACAAAATAGAATATATTAGTTCCACAAACTTTGTGTAACATTTCCCTATGTGATTAACCAGTTGGAAAGCTCAATAAGTTCTTTTCAGGTATGAAAAAGAAAACCACTTATAAATTGTAAGGAAAGAACAGTTTTCTAAATAAGCATGTACTTCTGGAAAACATTAATTCTGTGTTCTGAACTATGCATTCCCTAATTTTAGCAATATTGAATAGTATGAATAGAAAACTCTGGCTGGTAATTTATCACTGGGCAAAACAAAATTTAAAACAATGCTAAATATTTCAAAGTGATGTGATCAACAGAATTAATATTATTATTTATAAAATCCTAATACTTTCTAATAATTTTGTAATATTTTGAAAATCTCATGTTAATATAAAAAATTTTAAAATAACTTTCACTTATTAATAGAAACTTCAATGCTATGAACTCTTCATTTTTATATTAAAAGCAGTAATAAATATGTCATTTCATCAAATTTTTCATCTATTTTTTAATAAATTATTTTAGGCCTGGAAGTCTGAAAGACCCTGAAATTGCAGAATTATTTGATAAAGAAGATCCAGAGAAAATATTTGTAGATTTAAGAGAGATTGGTCATGGAAGTTTTGGTGCTGTGTATTATGTAAGTTAATTTCTTGAATATAATTTTTATTTCAGAAAAATGCAAAATATAACAAATTAATTGTTTTATATTAATACTCATTTATTTTCCTTAAATGGTTTTACATATGTAAAAATTTAATTTCATATTTATTTTATATAAATAAAATATTACAGATAGGCCTCGATTAGCACGACTTCGAATAGCGCGAATTCGATTAGTGCGACTTAGGTCAAATATGTGATCGCAGCAAACTTTCATATATACTATACTACATTGATATCAAATGCACTGGGAGAATGCATAGAAGTATTAAAGCAACAAATTCATGCTATTTCGGATTTATGTAAGTATAACGGTTTTAAATACCGCACCAAAGTGAATCAATAAAAAATATAAAATTTGAAAAAAAAAAAAAAAAACCGTGTTATATTGAAACAGCGTTAAACGGAGCAGCATTAAGCGGGGTCTTGCTGTATATTGATATTAGCTTAACTGTCAATATAATATCTTATAGATAAGGAAAATAAACTATGCAATGTATCAGCTAATAAACTAAAATAGTTGATAAAATACTGGAAAATAAATGAATATGTCAATGCAATTGTTACTGACAATGCACAAAGAAATAATGTTTAGTGTCTCATCCCCACAACATCGATGGTTTTGTCAATATTAAACATCAATGTTTTTCTATCGATGTTCAACACTGCTCAGAAGCGTTACTCTATTTAGAACTCAGAGGTAATAAATTTACGTGCAACAGGCTCTCATGCAAATCACCATTTTGTGGGTCCTCCTTTTGCAGCATAAACATCAGCATCTTAAATAAGCATTGATTTGACATAGACATGGCAAAGATCTTGTGGAATATTGGCTCGTACTTCTTTAAGAACCATCAGTTGATCTTATGCTCAGTGCTTACATTTTCACACCTCTTTCTGGAGGAAATGCCCCAGGTTCTCGATTGGGTTGAAATCAGGCAAATTTAAGACCCAATCTAGGATCTAAACCCAATTTTGATGAAGCCAAACAATGGTGGAGAATATAGTATATGGCTTGGTAAGATCTTGTTGGAAAATTCCATCTCCCTATGGATGAAGGTAGACACAGAAGGCAGGAAATACTGTTGCAAAATTGCCTGATATTTGTGCATTGACAATCCCATCATATGAAACAAAACCAATGCCAGAATATTCAAAACACCACTCAATTGCATAATGCTAGGAACTTGACTTTTTGCTACACACAGTTTTGAATAAATCCTGTATTCAGTTGGCAAATGATTATAAAATATTTCCATATAAGACTGGGAAGCAATCAGACAAAATCATTTTCTGCCAGTTATCCTCTGTCTAGTTAAAACGAGAATATCTTAACATTTGTTGGACATTCTAGTATTTCCTAAGCTGAACTCTAAATGCTGAACATTTCTTATTCAAAGTCCAGAATTTCTAGTTTTTCCTAGTTCCTGTAATTATATTTTATTTTTATTAAATTAAAATTTTCAGTATAATGTTTTTCAAATAAAATGATATGAAATATAAAATATTCATGTTTCATAGATCAATAATAAAATATAAGCATAAATTTTTTCAATAATGTATATGAATCTATAAATATTTTCCCAAATTAATAATGAAAGAATACAAATTTATATATTTTAATAAAACTAAAAAAGAAAATTGTAAAAAAATTTTACAATTTACAATTTATCCATCTGATTCTTAGTTATTTTCAATTAATATATTCATGGTTAGGAATAATAATTCTTGAGATAAATGAGAATTCTTGAGAGGGGCTCATATTAATTTTTAATGTTTTTCATATATTCTGTACTATTTGACAAAGCCAGGAGCTGATATTATAATAGTCATTCTTATTTTATCATCTGTTTTTATTTTTATTTAATAATTCATATTTGCGATTTAAAACTTGCCAATAAAAACATCTCGTATACTAAAAAGCAGCTTATAGTGACCAATAAAAAAATATGGAATTTAAAAAATGCTTTTAGGATATAGACCCATCTTCAGTTTTCTTGCAAAATATTTGATTAAATATAATTGTACTATAATAAAACTAAAATATTTATAATTTAGTATATTTGCTACAATAAAAACCCAAATTCAGGAAATACTAGAATTTCCTAGTTAAAACGAGAATATCTTAACATTTGTTGGACATTCTAGTATTTCCTAAGCTGAACTCTAAATGCTGAACATTTCTTATTCAAAGTCCAGAATTTCTAGTTTTTCCTAGTCAAAATCCAAAGTGGCACACAGTTAAAGCAAAAGTCTTCATTCTCATATATTCCCCTTAGAGTTTGATATTTACCAGCTGAAATTTCTTTCTTTAGAGAATATCTGCAAGGATAAACAAATCTCATTGAGGAAGACTGCAATCTGCCCCACTGGAAGTACACAGGACTAAACCTGCATTCAATGCATGGAGCATTGTGTATCTAAATTATGTTTGTGCCAAGAGAATAACATTTTGTGTAATTCTAAATGCCACAAAAGCTACTTTGCAACAATAAGAGGTACTTAGTTGTGTTTTTCAACTTTTAAATTTTTTACTTCATATTTTATGTTGAGCTTCAGCTAATAAAAATATTAAAATATTTGTCCATAAAAATAAAAAGAATTGGTAATTTCAGTTCTTTAAACTCAACCATGTAATAATGAATGAGTGTTAGCTCTGTTTTCAATTTGTCTTATTTCAATTTCTCAACAGAAAATAACGTTGAAATTGTTATTTTCTGTTGAGTAATAAAAATATATATTATGTTCATTATAATAATGTTTTTAATCAATTAACCAACATATTTTTGTATTCATAGTATTACTGTAAATACAAAAATAAAAAACTCAACTAGGTACCTCTTATTTATTTTTGCAACATAGACTTTTGTGGCATTTAGAATTACACAAAATGTTATTCTCTTGGCACAAATATAATTTAGATACACAATGCTCCATGCATTGAATGCAGGTTTATCCCTGTGTACTTCCAGTGGGGCAGATTGCAGTCTTCCTCAATGAGATTTGTTTATCCTTGCAGATATTCTCTAAAGAAAGAAATTTCAGCTGGCAAATATCGAACTCTGAGGGGAATACATGAGAATGAAGACTTTTGCTTTAACTGTTTGCCACTTCAGGTTTTGACTAGGAAAAACTAGAAATTCTGGACTTTGGAAGTTTTATTATTTGAATAATGAAGTTTTTATTATTATTAGCTACATTACATTTCTTATTTCCATTTTCTAAAATATTTCTTATTTCAGTGATTAATCTCTTGATCTGTTCAATGATTTAAAAAAAAATTCTAAACTAATAGAAGTTAAAGATTATTATGCATGAACATTTTTGCTTATTTGTCATGATAGATATCATATAAAGTATGTTATTTACTAACTTTTTTGCTCAACAACTATCGTTAGGAATTAGTATATTTTATGTGCGGCCCGAGACAATTTTTTTTCTTCGAAGACGGCCCAAGGAAGCCTAAAGGTTGGACACTCCTGTGATAGAGTGATAAATGAAATTGTTACATCATCAACATATAAAAGATTATAAATTTTTAGGATTTAACTTTTAATCATAGTGATGTAAAATTATTGTATTTAACAATTTGTATACCATGACGTCACATTTGCATGACTCCCTCCCTCCCCATCGTCATTTTTTATCACAAATCTCCTACACCCTCTCTCCCCTAACAGAATGACATAGTTTATGGACAGACCCTTGGTACAGATCAACAGTTTATTATATTTCACTATATCTCCCAATCAATCAATCCACATTCCCTCTCTTCACATAAGCCTGGCTATGCAAATCACCTATCAGAATTACTTATTAACATGGTATTCATTTAGTTCAACATCCAGAATTTTTCTCACCATTTCATATCATTTACAAAAATATACATAGCAACAGAAAACACTATTTGTATGTCTAACTTTATTCTTATACACATTATTATTCACGCACTTATATTTCAAACATTCACTTTTGAACTCTTATTTATCGACACAACCACAATATATTGTATAAAGAGATATCGTATTGTGAGAGATGACGAATGTATAAATTAATGCATTAAAAAGCCTGTACCTATTTAAAATTAATGTATTAATTTTTGAATTTATATATTTATTCTTAGAATATTGTACAGTTCATACTGTAAGGTGTTTAATTCATAATTCAGTTTCCTTACTATACAATGTATTGTGCTAATGATGGAATTTCCAAAAGTACTTCACATAATAAACTATTTTCGTGTTATTTTTGCTTGGTAGCGCTAGATTAATCGATTTTTGCATCGTTTTATAGTACAATATATCAAACCTATAGTTGCCTGTCTCACATGCCCTTTCACATATCTACATCTTACATATCTAATTTCCATTCACTGTTATTTCCATAACCTTTTCCCCTTTATCCAATATATTTGTAATTACCCATTTTTAAAAATCTGGATACTATTCATTTGAGGTTTACAACAAATTACATATTATAAATTATATATAAAAAGATGCAATTATCATGTTAAATTATAATAAATTAATCAATTCATAATAAAACGGGTTTACTTAAAAATATGGAGGCTATTTTTGCAAATCAAATGCAATCATAAATTAGTGCAGTTCGTTAAAGTGAAAATGTGTAAAACTAAAAATACCCACATATAAAAATCAGTTATAAAAATTTAAGATTATGATTTAGGAATTTGTTCTCTAATTTTTAGAATTGGTTACTCATTTATGATGAAATTTAAGTAAATTTTTATAAATTTTATAGTACATTGGCATTATCTTCCTATGTGACTTAGTTGTATGTTACAAATTACACTACAGTATTACATAAAATTTTAATCTATGTAATTCAAATATAAAATACAGTATATAGCGTATTATATTGAATTTAGATGTTGTTAAATGTTTTATAATAAATTATACTGTTTTCTAATTTTCACGTAATTCATATCTTCTATTTGTTTTAAAAGTTAAAAATTTAAATTAAAATTTTTAAGAAATAATATTTATTATTTTTAAAAATGTATTTTGAACATATCGGTTTTCAGTGCACAATGCAGTCTTTTACTTATATCATTAACGTAGCCAGGAACACGTGTTCTTGACGCCAATGATTCTCGCCGATCTGGCGCCATCGGCGCGTCTGTCTCCACTTCGGCGTTATAATAAATACGATAATTTTAATTTTTTTAAATTGGTTTTTAAAATTTTTAACAAATAATATGATGATAAGAAAATCAGGATAACAAATAAGGAGAGTATAATAATAATTAGTATCAAATAAAAATAACAAATGATGACGTAATTGGGTGTTGGTCTTAGTAGTGAAAATAGTCCAAGACCATTAGAACAATAAGACTCCAATATATATATTAATTCTAATTATATTACTGTTTTTTGACATAAAATATGTTTTAAAGAATAAATTTTTTACATTTGAAATAATTATTTTTAGATATTAGACAAAGAAGAAACGGCGCGGATTGAGACATCGGCGCGCTGATTTCGGCGTTGTTAGGATGTCGATGGCGCGGCGTATGGGAGTTCATTCAAAAGTTTTATTTTACGGACGTCGTGCAAAATGAAAACAAAATAGAAGTTCCGTTTGCACAAGATATAATGTTGGAGGTGAGTAGAATTTATTTCACTTTAATCTTATTGTTATATTTTAATATGTAAGATTCGTAAAAAGTTACATTTCATTTTATAGAAAACTCGCATGCGCAAAATTAAATTCTGTCCAGACAATTTAAATGCTGAAAGCTATATGCTGGCGACCGTCGCGACGCTTTCCGTCGCCAGTCAATTCGATATTTTATTTGATTGAATCATTTTGAAAAGTAAAACACGATGATAGAAATAATAAATATAAAATTAATATTGCTATCAAATATAGAATTTTATTTAAATAATAATGCATTCTTAATTAATTTGAATATTGTCCACCTGTATGTTTTAAAAATATATATCAAATTAAATATATATTTAACTTAATTTTTTAATCTAGTGATTGCCCCACCTGTGTGTTTTAATTAATACTTTTAATCTGAATAAATAAAAAATTAAATAACTTACGTTAAACCATACATACATACATACATACATACATACATACATACATACATAACAAGTGACAGATTAGCAATATGAGAAAATATAATTGTTGTGAAATCCTTGTTATAAAATTTATACGTTAATATAAATTACTTTATTAAGGACTTCACAACAATCTAATTTAATATTAATATAAATTTATATTAAATTTTGAGAATTCAAAGATGATATGAATTAGATAGATGTTAAACTGTAGTTTCAACAACATACTATACTTTAAATGATTTTAGATGCATCTCAACATTCAAAGCTGAATGTAATAATTTAGTTATATTTAATCTATAATGTATTTATATAGTTATATAATTTTTTCATTAATGATTTATTTATTTATTTTTGAATTTAAATGTATTTAAATGTTTTCATTTCTTAATAAAATACTTGATTTTTTTGTTGTATATTGATTCATTCATTTTGTATATTGAATAATACCAATCAAATAGAAAATACAGAATTCTTCAACACCAGTCTGATTTATGTATATTTGATTTTATGCAAAAAATTTTGACATGCAAAATATTTAAAAAATTATCATTATAAATATATATTAATATCATTTTTTGCTTTTTTTAATATGTAGTACCTTGTAGGCTTTACAAACAGCACATAATTTTTTTGAATTTTACTTTAATAATTTAAGAGGTAAATTCAATCTAGATAAATTTTGAATTACTTAGTTTAATATTAGACTGGTGATATACCTTGCATACTTTTTGTATTTTTTATTAGCTGGAAATTATTGATACTCAGTCTAGTTTGTAGTTTATTTTTTTTTATAGTATTGGACATTAAAATTTATATCAGTGGTTCTTAACCAGTATTTTGCAGAACAGTAGACAACCATAAACTCATCACAAGTGTTCCATGAAGTTTTGAAATATATATATAAGTACAGTATATCTAAGTTATAATTTTTAATTAAATATAGCCTATGGTAAGAACTGCAATCATATTTTCATTCTTAGTTTGAAAACTGAGTCACCTTATATAAATGGTATTGATTTTGGTATTCTGCAAAAAATCTTTTATAATTAAAAGTGCTCTTCACTTCCAATTTAATGTTATATATATAATAATAAATTGATCCAATTAGTAATATAAAATAGTGCACATTATCTGTTATTTATTAATATTTTTTAAACTAAATTGTAGTAATAGAAGCTTCTGATGTAAAAGCAGTTAATTTAAAATAAAAATAATTCATTTTTGTTAAATTCTTAAAAAGGATATTTTTTTATTAAGAATAATATATTTTTTATCCTTAGAATTTTCATTATGTATATTATTAAAATTTACATTGATACCTTAATTAATAAAAAGGAGAAAATTAGCCAATCAATTACATGCAGAACATCTGCTTTCCATTTAAAATTAAAAATCAAATTCAGAGTCTTTATTCTTATTTTTTAGGGCAGCTTATACCTGATTCATTGATTCCTCTAATGCATCGTTGACTCATTCATTTCCATAACTAGCCCATGATTAGGCAACTAATTAGCCTGTTGTATCATATCCCTTATACAAATTTGCTAAATAAGCTTTGAAATAAATTAATTTGATTATAAAAAATTACATAATTGATAAATTTTTTGTCATTAGTTTAATTTTTGTTAAACTTATAAATCAGTTTTTTTTCCCATTATATTTTCAATACTTTGAGTTTTCTTGACTAAGGGATTTTTTTTAATTATCAAAATTTATTACTGTGATTCTAATAATATATAATATAATCTATTTATATATCTTGAAAAGCAAGGTAAGGTATGAAAAGGCAATGATTTTGCCTTTATAAAATTATTTTAAAAACTATTGTATTCATATAACTTGTAAATGATGCTTTAAAATATGAAAAAACTAGTTCACACATCTAATAAATTAGAATGATATTCCTTCTTTATAGTATCAACTAATAATAAATTTTTATATGAAAGAATAATAATATTTATATTTCAGAAATTTTTAATTTACAGATAAGCGGATGAATTCATTAATATTAAATCATATTCAAATTCAAAATATCCAGCATTTATGAGATTCCATTAATGAGAAGTTTTAATATACACATATCATTAATTTGTCATCAATGGCAAACTATCTCACTTAAAAGAATCAATAATAGCAGTATATCTGCTATTATTGATTCTTTTAAGTGCTACCGTAGATTAATTAACCAGGTCAATAAAGAAATAAATTTATCCAAGATAACAGGTTCTTTAGATAATTTGCAAAATACTCAAAAATTATTGAATTATGGATAATATGCATTTAATATTAAAAAATAAATTATATACATCCAATTCTGTTTTTACACAATTTTGATTTAACATGAATTAGAAAAAAAATTTCATTCTCTTTTTACATAATTGTTTTGATTTAACATGATCGACCTTAAATTCTTAGAAGAAATTTTTCGTATTACAGTGAATGCAGAGCTTGCTTCACATTATTAATCTCCATGTTGTTGTTTCTGGTTCCAATTAGAAAAGAAATTTCTGGGGAATTCTCCTAATTATATGTATAATTTCAATAGGGAATTTGTTTTGTCTGCATTTTGCTTTTGGTGTTTAAAGTGAAAAGTATCTTTTTGATGTTTAATAGTATAATAAATTTAATAAAAATTAAAATAAAATTTTGTGCAATTTATTAATTTTGCTGAAAAGTCAATAAATGATAAATTATAATTTTCAAACCATTTTGTCAAATATGATCCTAAATTTATTAATGGCATTTTACAGAGAATTATATAATGGCCAAGCCAAAACACGAACACAACCATTAATGACCAAATTTGTTCTTAAAACCACTGAAACATCAGCACCATAGGAGACTACTGGGATAATTTTGTTCAAGAAATCACAAAGAATTTCACCAATAGAGCAAGAAACTAATGACCAAGATATTTCTAGTGATAGCAGTAATATTGCTGTCTTATACAAATATATGCATTTATTGTCAAAAAGTGACAATGAATAAAATCTTGTTATGTGTAACTCATTATTTTGCACCCAGTTTTTGTGTTTATGAATTATTTATATGTTATTTTTCTTTTCAAATGATAATTTACTTTATATAATACATTTTTATATACATGAACAAACTTTATAAAATAAAAAGTGCAAGCACATAAAAATGATAAGATTTTAACATAATTTTTCATATGATTTATTGTATTATTTTTGCTGATTTTTTTTAGGTCTGGAACCAATCATCGATTTCCATAGATACAATATATTTTTTTACATGTATTCTTCAGGAATGTATGTATCTTGTAAAAACACAATTGTGTATACATACATATATTCAAGTATTTTATTATTTAATTCATTTTTATTTATTGATAAAGAATACAAGAAATTTATTTATTTGCTATGAGAAATTAGTGCAGTATTGTAAGTTTAATTTGATTCTAATTTTAATTGCCAGTTATATAAGATATATAATAAAGAAATAAATCTTTGTGTTTAAAAAATTTTTAGATATTGCATTTAAGATAAAATATTGAGAATTAAACATCACTTCCAGTTTGCAAATTAACCTTGGTTAATCTAAAACCCAGATTATCAGAAGTATAATATAATTTGTTAAGCATTATGCTATATTTAAACTGGAATATTTAACACCTGTCCATTGTCTTCATTATTAGATGATAAAAGATCTACAATGGCAAGTTCTAATATAAATTTTTTCTGTTTTCTCTGCTTTCATATAACAGTAAATTAGTAATTCAAAAATATATATACAATATATACTGTGAGATTTACTTTTATTTTTTGCTTTTATTTTATTAGACTATTCTTGTCATTATTTGCCTATTATACATTTATACAATTATACTATCACTTATATATTCCAAATTAACCTTTTAATTTTTTCTCTCTCTACATAGTGATTATATCCATAAATCAAAAGGGCTCACTTTTTTATCCTTTTTGGCATGCTCTTGTTGAGATTTGGATGATATCAAATATGCTTATGGATTAAATATTTGATACCATATAAATTAAAGATTTAAATATATAATTATAATAATAATAATAATGTTTCTTTTACAAAATTTTTTTCTTATCACAGTAACTATATTAAATTTAATGATATGTTTATTATATGCACCTTCTATATATAGTACAGTATTTCATACTTTTGTTCTTTATGATGTTTACGGGGATATTCGTATGCACCTTCTATATATAGTACAGTATTTCATACTTTTGTTTTTTATGATGTTTACGGGGATATTCTTTATCTTGAACCTCTAGGGATCAAACTGATGACTCTATATATTCTTTGATTTCATTTAAATGCTATTTGCAGCTTTTACTAGACATGGTAATAGATATAAAGAGATGATATATCATTTATGAATGGTAAACATAATAAATAATTATTCAATATAATATATTTTGCAATCAACATTTTACAATAATTTTTAGTTAAGCATTGAAGTAAAATGTTTAAAAGTCAAAATATGCTATATTCAGATAATCACAAATATCAGGAATTTAAATAAATATTACAGTCAAAATTGAATGTGAAATTTGAATTAGAATCATTATTTAGATTTTAATATGACCTTAGCATTTTTATTGGTTAGTTTACTAATGTTATATCAGTAATATAAATATATATTTTTGATCTTATAGTTTTTGTTATAACAAAGCTTCATATGAAGTAGATGTATGTGGGCAGGCCTCAACTTACAAATGTTCCTTTATATCAGGTGTATCAAACTCATTTTAATTCAAGGGCCATTTAATGAGCCTGTAAGATTGCTGCGGGCCACATCATATTTAAATTTTTTTTAAATTACATTTTAGAGTAAAGATTCAGAATTATAGATAAAATAATTGAAAACATTGTGTAATCAAATGACTTTATTCCAAAAATATATAATTACTACATAATTGCTTTTAATTATGCATGTTTTTTTATTTATAAAAACATTGTGTAATCAAATGACTATATTCCAAAAATATATAATTACATAATTGCTTTTAATTATGCATGTTTTTTTATTTAATTCCTTGCTATCAATTTTTAATTTTCTATTAAGCATTAAAAGTCACATTTTCAGTACAAAAACAAAAGCATTCATTAAAATTTTATAAATTCAAATATCCACAACATTAAGTTATAAACATACAGTTCAAACTTCAAGGGAATAATAATCCAAATGAATCTAAACAACTTGCCAAATTTAACTCTTGAGATACACAACTGAAATTTTAATTCTAAATAAATTTAGATAAACTATACAAATAACTAAGCCAATAAATGCCACCATCTATTAATTACTAATTAAACTAGAATTTTGACTAATTTACCTGAAGAAGGTTCACTAAGCCAATGAATGGCACCATCTATTAATTACTAATTAAACTAGAATTTTGACTAATTTACCTGAAGAAGGTTCGATCCCAGGCTGAGGCGGATTTTTTCTTCTTCAGGTAAATTAATCAAAATTCTAATTTAATTAGTAATTAATAGATGGCGCCACTCATTGGCTTAGTAATTTGTATAGTTTATCTAAATTTATTTCGAATTAAAATTTCAGTTGTGTATCTCAAGGGTTAAATTTGGCAAGTTGATTAGATTCATTTGTATTAAATAAGTTAATAACACAACAAATAAATCTTTAACAAGCCTGTTAGCGTGTCCTATATTGATGTCCTTCAAAGAGGGATTGTTTGGAATTTAAATATAGTACAGTGATACCTCGGTTCACGAACACAATCCGTTCTTTAATCCTGTTCGTGATCCGAAGATTTCTGCACTCTTCATCACTCTCATGTTCATAATCTTATCTACAATCATATATAACAAAGTCGGTCATATTTCTTTTATCTCTTTTATAGCTCTACCAGGTATACTGATGGAGATCTTGTCTAATGCTTGATAAAAGTATTTAAGATAGATAACCATCTCTTGGGGTTCATTCATAAACTACATCAAGCTGTTTTGAACACTTTTTTACCCCTCCCTCCCCTTCGTCATATTTCGTCACACTACACTTGACCCCCCTGATTAGGGCTCTAAATAAGAGGTATGCTCATCTGCCATTTTTGGTCTTCGAACATTCATCGCTTCTAATAAAAACAGCTGTTTAACTTTTGTAAGCATTCATTCCTTGCACAATTCGTAAAGAAAATATTTATTATGTATTCTCTTATTGGTTATCCTGGTTTATATGTATATTTATCGATATGATAAATAAATATTAGTAATTTTGATAAAATACTGTTATTAAATGTTATCAACAGTATTTTAATTAATTCTGTATTTTAAGAAACCGAACTGTTTTAGATGATCGGTGCATTTACATTTAAAAACTATTTATACGCTGAGTTATATATTTTCCTCTTTAAAATGATATATTTATAGAAATCAAAATCTCCTGTAAGAGAGCAACCCGCAAAGTACTTTGTAATCAGTATAGACCAGGATCTCCTGTAAGAGAGCAACCCGTTGAAGTACTTTGTAATCAGTATAGACCAGGGGTGGCCAACGGGTCAAGGC
>AYEL01062264.1:0-15752 GCA_000484575.1 Olivierus martensii
CGCTTATTCGAAGGTGCTGCCACTATTGGCAGTACCTGGCGTTACCATAGGCGTTACTCATTTCACTTTTGTTATAGATAGTGGGTCGGTTATTATTGTTTCTACGAATCTTATGGCAGTTTTATTACAATTTTCAAAGAATTAAAACATCATTTTTATTAATAGTTGAGTTCATTTCAAGTACTCTCCATAGAGGCGCTTCGTTCGTTTCTTGTATACAATAGAGTCCCCTATGAGAATGTCCTATCTGTCTCAACTAATCTGTGACATTTTTCAAACACTTTTGACAAAATAACAAAAATTCAAACAGAATTCTCTACATTAACTGTGGAATATTAATTGACAATCTTATATTCGAATTTAATATTTAAAATTGTTAATAACTAAATATTAATTTTTTGCTAAGTTACCCCATAGCGAATAAGTTTTGGAATTAATAATTATAGTATTATTTTTTTTTTAATTTAGAACTACGGTGCCACCATCTGCCGAGTTAATAATCAATTAATTGAACTTAGTGTGAAGTGGCGCCATCTGTTATTTAATAATTTAATTTTTTTCAATTTTAGATTATTTTCCTCGAAATAAATATTTGCCTTAGCCGGACTCGCCGGAAATTTGGATAATATTTTACATATATGGTATTTATATGCTAATATTAATTCTAAAAACGTAATTATTTACATTATAGATTTACACCTCACAAGAATCAAAGTATAATTTTCTGTTCTTTGTGCACACATATCAAACAGAATTAAGCATTTTTAGCAATTAAATAGCGATAAATACAACGAAAAACTATGCAGAGAACTAGATTATTCCTGATGTTAAATGTAGCCAAGGACGAACTAGTCCCCTGTTTATCCATTAGAAACGATAACGAGTTAAATAGGTTAAAATGTCAGGAATTTTTTTCGTTTATTAATTTCGAACTCTGGGATCTTTCTAGAACTCGGATGAGATTGAAAGTTTACAGTAGTTGTAACTGTAAACTTGCATCCTTCATTATTAAATTACTTCGCTATGTTTCTTATGGAACTAGATCCGATCAGAAAACATTCCCAGAAATAAATCAAAAGAATGTTTTCTGTTCTCTAAACATAACTTCCTTTCTTCATAACTACAGACTAAAATTCAAGAAAAAAAAACTAAATTCGGTCGCAAATTTTTTAATTACGCTACCTTTTATGATTAAAAAAAAAATTATTTTATTAGTTATACTCACCTTTTCGCTGGAATGTGCGAATAAATATCTTAATCGGAATGTTAAACTCATTGATTAATTAAGTTTCTGTTGATCGATTTCATGCTATAATCAGAAATCTATGAGAAACGACTTTTTATCGAGCACAGTTAGGAAAATATTGTTAATCGAACTGCGAAACGAATGCGTGACGAATCTTATCTATAAATCTCGTTAAATGGGGGTAAAATCTGTACAATCTATATAACAACACTCAAATAAAACTAATAATTTAAAACGACTGTTATGCGAAATCTATAGATAGAGATAAAGTGAACAATCATTATTTAATTGAAAAATGTTTGTTGTTCAAATATGATAAAGCGTTATCGGGTTCTGATACAGATTTATCAGAATGAGTTAAAAGTAATGATTTATTTTTATATATTTAATTGAAATTATTTTGTTCACGTAAGTTTTTTAATGTTTAAAATATAGCAAATCAAAACTGGTAAGTGCATGAGAATATCTTTTAATAAAAACCTAGACAGTACCCGCTCATATAAATGAGCGGAAATCTTGTGATTTAATCTTATAACCTTGAAATATCATAAGAAAAACTACTAATAATAGGTATATATAATCTTTGGATGGCGGCCATTATTAAGTTATGGCGCCACCTTCGAGTTTTGCCTTTTTTAGAGAAACTACAATTTTAATTTAATTTTTATTTCTTAATTTTTAAGTTATTAATAACGACAAAAACTTTTGGCTGTCGCTGAAATCCGAGGATTAGGTCTTCCTAATGATACCATACTTATAGGAATTAGTATAGTGGTTCGACTGCAAAAGGGATATCCAGCCAGCCAGCCACGTTTCGCTATTAATATATATGATTATGTAGTCATACCTCACCTTACGTCGTTAATTCCTTCCAAGACTCGCGACTTAAATTGAATAAGCTCTTTAAAAACGACCTATACACCTATAAATAACCCCGTAACGTCGCTAATGACATTTTTAAACTTTTAAATAATTCTATAAGTTTCTATACCCCGATTGGACGAATGGTGAAGGTACTCTTGTACGCAGCGTAGAAAGTTGAACAAGAGTGAACTTCGGCGTAAAGACGCAGCGTCTAATCAATACGCCGACGTGTTTACATCGCGTTTTACGCCTGTGAAACCCGGTCTTTAGTATTCTCTTATTATTTCTTATTAACCAAAAAAAATTTACGCCTGTGAAACCCGCTCTTTAGTATTCTCTTATTATTTCTTATTAACCAAAAAAAACCGACGTAAGTCGAGTATATAGAAAAAATCATTCATATGCACATATAATACAGATAAACTGTAATCCGGATTAGCTATAATGTTAATAAACATTGTTTATTTGATGATGTATATTAATGATTCATTTGATATGATTATCAATAAACGTATACAGTATTGTATAGTTTATATAAATATTTCGAGAAAATGACTCAAATTTATTATAGTTATTACGTGTTAAACGTACCGTAATTTACTAATGTACAGTATTATCGCGATTTATGCGATCTCAGTTTATCGAAATCGAGAATAACGCGAGCACCATCGTAAAGATTGCTTTTACTGAAATGCTCTTACAGATAGTGCAACAATTGCATGCAAACATTACCCACAATTCTAATTTCTCAAGTTAGTGTAGTTAAGACACCATATCGCTCAAGGGATTTATTTTATCTGGCAATGGCCACTTATATAGCCCATCATAGGCTGGTTAACACCTTGGTTAGCATCCATGATGGGGTCAACCAGAAAGTTGAAGGATGAGGTTCAAAAGATCGGGCCCGGACCCCTCTTGAAAAACTGGATGTGTGGGATCCGGTTCATCCGGCCGACCCCAGTTTTTATTCACTAACTACTTTGTTTCTTATAATATCTAAATTTATCGAGATCAAAATAACGCCAGCTGGAACACAATCGTAAAATTTGCTATTATTGAAATGCTCTTATAGATGGTGCAACAATTGCATGCAAATATTATCCACAATTCCCAGTTCTTATGTGTATCTCCTGTATGAGAATAGTATTATAAATAATGTCAATAATAACTATTAAATGCTACTCTCGTTTTTCTAATTACATGTATATATGCTCTATTGATTAAAATTCATGACTTCATATTTTTAATTGATATTTATCAGATTTCACGTTTGTTTCCCTAGCTTTTGGTGAAAATTTTTGTTAATTTTTATTTTAATATACTTTGCAGTAAGCATTATCTTAACTTTATATCACTGACACCAGATGGCATTAAGTATTATAGCAGGAATAATATATGACGTATCTGCATTGTTCCTAAAGTTTTTAGAGGGAAATAGACTTATTAATCTGTAAAATTATAATTTAAGTTTATTTCTTTTTCTTAAGTTTAGAAAAATAAATACAATATATAATAATGAATACAGAACATTATTAAAGTTTTATTTTGCGTGTTTTTTGCATGAATGATTAAATTACTTCTGAAGGAGAAATGCCATGATATCTTATTGCAGTTACATTCTGATTCTGTGTTACATCATCTTGAAATATCCCATATCTTCATTTTTTCTAAGAAAATGGACTCATTAAAAAAATCTTCAAAGATTTATAAATTATTCCGGTGGTATGTATATAGAATAATCAGAATGATGATGTAATACGTCATTCATAAGAATAATTTTTTCTATATATTTTTCAATGACAGGAAACATAAAAATAATAAAAATTTGGAATTTTATTACCCACTATAAAACCGTTCGCCAGCAGAAGTCTTTCAGCAGGAAGGGACAACAGATGCTACAACTTCTACGTTAACTTTGATAGAAGAAAACGAAGGAATTTTTTTTAAAATTTAACACGAAAACACATCAGAACAAGAATGTCTTCTAAGGTTTGTTAAATTTTCAATATTTTTTTTTTTTTCAATTTTTTTTTGAAAATTTAACACGAAAACACATCAGAACAAAAATGTCTTCTAAGGTTTGTTAAATTTTCAATATTTTTTTTTTTTTTTCAATTTTTTTGGCGAAAGTGCTATTAGTTTTACTAGAAATTATGTTGAAACATGTGAATTTTTGTTGCATGCAAAACAATATTGCATGCGAAAAAATTGCCTAATTATGTTAGGCAGTTAGTAATTAATTATATTTTAAGTTATTTATGCATCACGTTTACGGAATGCCAGGAAAATTCCATTTGAATGTCGTGTCATTAACATCTGGCGATTGCTAGCATTGATGTTTTACTTTGATAAAACATTTTCTAGATGATAATTTAATTTTTTTTTTTAAAATTATAATTACTGTTCATTAGAATGAACACGTGCAGTTTGAAACAAGCAACTTAAATACAGCAAAAGATTCAGGTATTTTTTATTTTATTTGATATTTTACGATAATTTCGATGATTTGCAATAAAAAAAACAATTATCTTTTGTTAAATTAATTTTATTTGATTTTTAATTAATTTAGAGTTTTCTATCGATTCCGTCGTTAGCCTTTACAACGATTCACGAAAGAAAGCTGGTTTGTTCTGATATATTTTGCATAATTTACTACAATTATTTGACTATTGCTCGTAAAAATATTTTTTTTTCAGGTAAAAAACTCATAGTACTTGATGTTTGGATAATTCTTCACATCACCATGACACAATTATTTGACTATTGCTCGTAAAAATATATTTTTTTCAGGTAAAAAACTCATAGTACTTGATGTTTGGATAATTCTTCACATCACCATGATCATAATTGGTAAATATGAATTTTTTTTAGTTTAATATCATACAGGACAATGTTTTCCTTAATGTTTATGTTCAACAGGATCGCTATACTTGAAACAATGTCCAGCAGAAAAATATATACCGATATATCTCATTGTTGGAGGAGTACTCGGTTCGATGAAAAATATATCAAATTTTATACAGTATATGCGAAGCAGAGATGATGATGATGATGAATTTCCATCTTACATTCACGATAAAATACTTAACGCATTTTTATTTTGTTGGTTTATAGCAGGTAAACTTAATTAAAATGCTCAATTACTCGAATCAAATTCAAATCGGCCAATGATACGAGTGATCGCATTGGTCACGCCTACTTAAAATTTAAATGAAGCAATGATCGCGACGTAATCGATTATTTTTTCTGTATTGGTCAATTCGAATTTAAATGTATCAATAGATGCCATATGACCTCGAAAAATTGAATCTAATTGGTCCATTTGAATTTCAACACACTAATAAGGATCTTTCGCGTAAAAATCGACATTAATTAATGGGAATTTCGTTTTTCCAGGTTGTGTGTGGATATACAAAGCATACAAACCAGAATTTGAAGATCATAACAGTCCGAAGTACTGTAATAAAGTATTGTATCTATTTTCATTTTGGTTAACCAACGTCACTCTAATTTTGTTAGGATCAGCTATTATCTTATGCTGCATTTTTGTCTGTTGTTTTTTCTGCGCATGTACACTTTTATAAAAACGATTTTTAATTTTTAATTTGTTATTTTTAAAGAGAATGTTTTAAAAGTGAGTAATTAAATAAACTGTGTTCATTTTTTTTCAACACAATACCTTTAAAATTTAAAAAAAGCACTTGTATAATTTATTTATTTTAAATCTGTCGCCATTACTCAATCCGTTTTTCTTTTCCAGTTTTTCCAAGTACATTCCATTTTTTGCCTCCATAGTTTTAGAAGTACCATCTTTAGAAAATACATTTTCGCCATACAACATTATACTCTTGTAATCGAATTTTTCTGTGGTGTCAGTATTCGAGCGATTAACTTTAATGAACTGTTTTCTCATACCTAAATCCATTCAAAAATCACAATTAATTTTTTCTTAACTAAAGAAATTTATACTTAATTAACAGCATCGCAAGTTTTGAACCTTTTTCCATATTCTCCCAGTGAATTAGTAGATAATCGTCGCGATCCACTCTGTTGTGTTCATGATGTAGACCGATAAGATGGCCGAATTCGTGAACAATGATTGGGAAGGAACCGCATCTTCTATTTAAAGACAAACTCTGTTCTCCTCCTTTCTTACCAACAGAGGAATAGCATCTAATAAATAATAAACGTATATTAAAACTGATTATTTTGTCTTTCCGCATGCGAGATCTCAAGAGAAAATGGTTAAGAGAACGAAACAGAATGAAAAATATAATAGTAAGAGTTAGAAGCATTAAATATATTGTGCAGGCGACATGGTGAGATATAATTATTGGACAAAGAATGGTAACAAAGACTAGAAAACGATATTTTGCCAAAAATGCAAACACTTCACAGTGGAGAGATGATATGATGTAAGGAAAATAATATGTTAATAATGGATAAGAATAAACCATGTAGTGAAAAGATAGATAAATAAGTATGGAAACAAAAGGAGGTAAAATTAACCAATAAACGTCGTTCATTTCAAAATTATTATCAATTACTTCATTCATAAAGTGACCAGACGTCTCGGATTAACGGGACAGTCCCGGTTTTCGAATTTTTGTCTCGGTTTGAAAAAAAATGTCCTGGATTTGTTTCGGTTTTAAATAAAATATCCCGAATTGTCTTGTTTTTAATAAACAGTTCATATTAAAAAATTAAAAAATTAACTAGATTTAATTAAAAAAAAATTAGCTTCTGAAGGATTCTCCTTCCCAACTTTTACTATACAGTATATAGAATATGGTCATCTTAATATATTCAATGTGAATGAATCAATCTGGAAAAAAGTAATAAAAGTAATAGTAAAATATATTGTTTATGGTTTCTTTATCTCTTCCTTCTTTCTTTTTGCAAATTTTTTAATTATTTACTTTTTTAAATTGTTTTTCAAATTTTTTTTTTTTTTTTTAAATTTTTTTTTTTTTTTTTTTTTTTTTTTTTTTTTTTTTTTTTTTTTTTTTGGAATTTTGTCCAACTCCATACCTTATACTTCCTACGCTCCCAATATCTAGAGCGTCCCGGGTTGAAGTTCAGAGAATATGGTCACTTTATTAATCTGCTGATAGGAACCATTGAAATCTAACATGCTTCATTAAAATTTCTTTCGTCTGAATTAGCATACGTAGATAGCAATTAAACAATAAATTATTTTTATAATGGATAAAATAAGTTTTAAAAAATTTCAACAAAAATCGATAAATTTACCCTGATCCTTCAAAAATCAGTACAAAATCCATTTCGTAAGTTCTAGGTACGAATCTAATGCATGTGTGTTTCTCGTAATGCAACATAACCTTTCTGATTAATACTTCCAGTTCATCTTCTGAAAATAATGACAAAAATATTATAAAATATAAAAAAAAAAAACTCTCAACTCTCAAAATTTTACATACCAACGTCGTGATCTATCACGTAGGGTATTTTCCCCATCGGCCACGTGTCTTCTTGTTTAACGACATTTCGGTTCTGTTTTAAAACTTTAAACATTTATACAACATCACAGAATGTTCTCAAAGACACAAAACGGCTAACAAACCTGCCTAGGTGCGTTTTTAATCCCAATAATATCTCCTTCGAATAAATTCGGATTCAGGTAAGGTGGATAAGGGAACTCTCGAATGGCTACAGCTATCTACAGTTAAATCAAGCATTCGTGCATTTGATAGTATAAAACGTTCAGCAGAATTAAAATTACTTACTATTGCTTGTAATATGATTATAACAGATTTGATCATTTTTCCATTCAGTAATCCATTAGATGGTCATAATTATCTATAGCAATAATGCTCAAAGAAGTACTCCTGGTTTCATTCTGCAAATTAACGTACACTCTCATGATTTCATACAAAAGTTGAATTTACTTCGTTTAAAGATGTACAACAGATGGAATGACATATAACATAAAATTAATAAATATGTTTAATCTAGATTAAAAACACATAAAAACTTGTTAATAATCTATCTTATGATCAAACAGAACTGATAAACTGAATTAAAGCATTACCTGCCAGGAAAGATATCAGAAACATTCAGTTTTTATATAAAAATATTTATAAAATATTGTAATCAACAATCAATTCTTTAAAGAATTATTTGCACACTTTCAGAAAATGTGTCTTATATACGACGTGCAATATTGAGATTATTAGAAATGCAAGAAAATTAAGTGAAGCTAGTTGAAACCATCTTCAATAGGCACCACTATAGGGAAGATTCTTAAAAAGCTATCAGATAGTTCGTTGTTATTAATGGGAAATCTCAGAAGTTAAAAAAGTTAACTGATTTAACTTCCTTCAAATGCGATATTAATTGTCAATATTATATACCCATTTGTTTCAGGATTGATAAAAAAAAATCTTAATACTTATACATTAATTTTTTACTTTCCACGATTTGCATAACAGACTATTGGAAGCTTCCGGAGAGACCATACATGACCAATGTATTGTACTGTACATGACACAACTAAGGAAAAAATCGAAACCGAATAACTCCATGATTTACACGAAACGTTCCTTTTATTGCAGTCATTCCAACTATTCAGTGAAAAATTTTCGCTATTGTCGAAAAAATTTCAAAAGTGCGAAACGATTGTACGAAATAGTGAAATCTTTTTTTTTTTTCTTTTTTGGTCAACAGATGACGCCACTTTTCATTCTATAACAGTGGTTCTCAACCTTTTTTCTGTTGACATTCCTCTATTGATTTTTTGGTATTTGCAAATTAAATTCCATGTCTACCATATATCATGGTCCATCTAACCCTAGGTGATATGGAATAAATGGACTACCTATATAAATTTTTAAAAATCATTAGCTCATTTGTTTATGTGCCTTTTACATTTTTTTTATTATTATCTATTAATATATGCCATAGTATATCTTATAGCCATTTTTTAAACTGGTATTTCTATAAATAACAAAAATACAGCAATTCTTAAAAAGGGGGTCCATATCTCCCGGACTTACACTATGTTAAGAAAAAACTTTTAAGCTTACAAAGGATGGCCGCTGTAAGTATTACTAAGGCTTATTGAACGGCTCCAACTAGTGCACTGCTGCTTATGGCTAAAATCTCACCTATCTACCTTAAGATTCAACTAATCTGTCACACTGGTTTTTTCAAGAAAAAGAAGTTCCCTCTTGATGAGTGTTACTCTAAGAATATCCCTATAGACTGTGAGCAAATTATCTCCTTACTTAACGAACAAGGAATGGAATATATTTCTGAACAAATTAAATTTCACCATGCAGATAACCAATTTTTAACTTTTTCGACTGATTACCAACTAAACCAAAACGATCTCTTCTTATATATAGATGGCTCTAAAAACAATGAAAAAGTTGGTGCAGGAGTGGTTATTTATTATAAGGATAAACTATTTACCAAGGATATTTCCGACTTGGAAAAGACTGTTCAATTACCCAAGCAGAGTTATTTGCAATCAAAAAAGGACTTGACTTTCTTATGAATCACCACACAAACTCTGATATTCATATAGTTTCAGATAGTAGAGCTGCACTACAAATTATCTGTAATGATAAAATTACCTTTTACTTGAAAAATAACATCAGAAACAAAATTGATCAGATTGCTAAAATGGTTTCGGTCCTTTTACACTGGACTCCTGGACACTCGGGTGACTCCGGTAATGAACGAGCAAACCTGCTTGCCAGAAAAGCTGGTGATATTAACTCTCCAATTTCATACAGCAAAATCCCGTTGATTATGGTCAAAAACAGTTTATTCAATATATTGGTCGACAGTTGGCAAAAGGAATGGGACCTTGATAATACTGGAAGAACTTTTTACAGCTTTTCCCCAAACATCAAAGTTCTCTTTTCTAAAAAGTTTTTTAACACAAACTTTTTTGTCACCCAACTGTTTACAGGTCATGGGAAATTCAAATTCTATCTTCATATGTTTGGAATCGATAACACGCCATTTTGTGAATGCGACGGAGACTCTATTCAAGATAATATCCATATTATTTTTCACTGTGATAAATTTAATAGTAGTAGAGAGCAACTTATGAAAACGGTGATACTTACGAGACACAACTGGCCTTGCAATCCAAATATCTTAATTAAGAACAAAGATATTTTTCAGGCTTTGGATCATTTTATTAAAACTTCTAGAGCCTTGGAAAATGAGTTTCCCCATAGAACTAATGATTAACTTTAGTTTTATTGTTTAGTGCATCTTTACTTCTACCTTCTTATCTTTTTAAATAGAAAATAATAGGATTCTTTTTTCCAGCTGAAGCTTTGAACTGGTTCACATCTTTCCATCTGTAACTGTTTTGTACAACAGACAATTCTCAAGATTTTCCGGATGTATAACCTCTCAAGATTTAATGTTTTGAACATCTTTCCATCTGTTTAAAAATGTTTCAATTATTAACGGAATTCTTTTGCGGAAGGTATTATTGGATCACATCTTGCCCTATGTAAATTTACGTTGTATTATTGTTAAGTAATGCGATTATGGACGTTCTTGGATCTTTGCGGTGTTGGTTGCTAACTCCTGTCTCTTTCTCTAGTGGCCTAGCAAACTCCTATCGTTACGATTCTTTCTGCTTCACTTGTTCTCTTCTTTCCCTTTTCTCCTTTGGACTATGTGTACAGTCCCTTCAATTTAATAATAATAATAATAATAATAATAATATACTAATACCAGGTGATGATGTGCTATTACCAACGATCTATAGATCGTTGGTTATTAGAAATAGCTATTCTTTATCTATACCTACATATATTATAAATCTGAAATTCGCATAAAACATAAAAACGGCTAAATCGTATTTCCAGATTCTTTTCGTTAGTGGTTGCAACTGTCATTACGTCTTAAGAAGCTGCATTGCCATTGTTTGCCATTAGGGTAGCAGAATCAGGGGTTTTGGAGTGGAGTCGGACCTTACAAATTTTAGGGAGTCGGAGTCGGAGTAGGATTTTTTAAAGTTGGAGTATGAATTGGATCATTTGCCATTCGATTCTACAACCCTGGGTTGCAGAGTCGGAGGTTTTTGGGTGGAGTCGGAGTCAGAATCGGACCTTACAAATTTTTGGGAGTCGATCATTTACCATCCTATTCTGCAATCCTGATTGAAATAGCAACAAAGTTTGATTTATTTTAATTTTTGGAATTTTGTAAAAATTTTACAATTATATTTGTTATTTAATCTAGCAGCTTTTGCACATGATCTTCATTTTTAATTTCTCATATAATTTGTTTTTAAATTTCTTGCTGTCTCATAGTCCTTACATAGTTTTGAATCTTTCAGCTTGATACTTTCAGCAATTCAGATCTGGCAACACTGTTCTCAAGGTTCTTCGTTGGAGAGTGTACACTAGTGATGGGCGAAATGATTCTTTTCAATGAACCGATTCATTTGATTCAATTCATTTAAATGAATCGATTCATTTTATTCGATCATTTGATTCATTTGAATCAAAGAATCGTTTGAATCAGATGAATCGAATGAATTGAAAAATTGTTTGACTGGGTGAATCGTTTCTACTTGAAGCGGAGGGATGTAGTAGTAGATTTGAGAAGATAAATAATATAGAGGAGGGTGGGATCATGCAAATTGTGACATTACATTATACATTTTTACATATCTATTAATATTATTTTTTGAATAAAATGCAAAATGTTTAGGCTTAATATTATTTTTTTGAATAAAATGCAAAATGTTTAGGCTAAAATATTAGTCTTTTATATTATTTCGCTATATAATTTAAGGAGAGGGCACAGACAGAATTCCATACACTCGTATATAAATAAAAAATAAATTCGCTATATCGGAAGTTGAAATGAATCAAAATGTGATCGATTTGTTTTCACCAAATGAATCATGATTCATTTGATTCACTTAATGATTGAATCATTCTGATCGAATCACTCATGAACGACCCATCACTAGTGTACACCGTGCGATGGGTGGGATGTACAGATTTGGTGTGATGTAAAAATGCAACGCTTCACGAATGCTTCTACCACGGAATTACTTTACAGCAAAAAGAAAAATGGACAACAAAAACGGACAGTCATTTAATAGATCCCGAATTACATTCTTCACCCAGATTTTACTCACGGCCAATTATATGTTGCCTTGTCAAGGGTGAAAAGTTTTAATTGTATCAAAGTTTTTGGACAAACTCAAACAGGAAATCCTGTATATAAAGAGGTTTAATTGTAGCAGACTTTTCAACTAGTATACAGTATATATATATTACTTTTAACAGTATTAAATAAAACATTTTTCAAAATATTTTGCAAATCTACATTGTTATTATTCAAATCTTATCGTTTATGAGTATGATTGTCATCCATAGTTAATTCTATAGTTGACTTATTAATATCATAAGTAACACATGGTGAAACGAATTAAATTTTGAAGATCAAACTGTAAAAGATAGTAAAGTATCTAGTCGGCTACGAAATGTTTCCAACTGAGTTCAGCTTTAATTTTCGCTATATAGTAATGTATATAATGCTGCAATACTGTATAATATTTAGTAAATATTTAATAAATATTGTAAAAAACAGAAGAATGTTCTAAATAATAGAATATATATATATACACAATTACATTAAATAAATATTTTATGTAGGTAGAGAAAAATTTTTAAACTTATGAAATATTCACAATTGATATACTAAATATCTGCAATTATGAAATATCTCTCTCCTACATCAAATTTAGTAATAATATTATTGTAATTTCTTATTTGAGTTTAGGTGTTCTGCAATTTTGTAGAAAAAAAAAAACAGCTGACACTTGCAACTGTTTAAAATTATTTGAAAAATTTCAAAAAGAAAACACATACGAGAAGTAAAAATATTTACTGCATTTAATATACTTTGAATAATAAGATTTGGTAAGATTTGAATAATACAGCTGACACTTGCAACTGTTAAAAATTATTTGAAAAATTTCAAAAAGAAAACACATACGAGAAGAAAAAATATTTACTGCATTTAATATACTTTGAATAATAAGATTTGGTAAGATTTGAATAATAACAATGTAGATTTGCAAAATATTTTGAAAAATGTTTATTTAATACTTTTAAAAGTAATATATTTATATATGAATTTTATAGAATGAAACTAGGTATCCTGAAGGATCCGGATTTGAATCCGGAACTTCAGAATGTAAGCCAAAGGATGGATCTCTGGAGGAGTACAGGCCCGGCTTGTTGAACCCCATCCTTCAACAATTCGGTTAACCCCATCATGCATGTTAGCCAGCCTGTGATGGGCTTTACAAGTGGCCGCTCCAGATACAGAATATCTCATGAAGATATTAATCTAACTAACCTATAATTTGTACGATGTTTTTCAATAAAGCAGCGTAAGGGCATACCCCAAATTTCGGTTCCTCGACTTAAGATGCTTATACTTACGTATATTTTGAATTTCCATTATTATCCAAAGTTTCATTTGAATCCTTTTGTCTTTGGACTGAGGATGGCCGCTGCCATCATGACTACAAATAATATTCATAATGTAAATTTTGTTCTTAATAGGAATTTCAACTTGCACTTTTATTTATAATTTACTCTAATGATATTCTAATTTATAATTTTTCCTTACTTTATATATGAATATTCATTTAATTATATAAACCGTTACACATCATCCATTGTTCCTAGTGACATCATTGTTTTGTTAAATTAATGTACTGTTACATCATAGTGTCGTCATTATTACTTATATTATGAATGACGGTATTTGTTACATGATGATGACATAAATTCACTAATGACATAATGACTTAGCACTTCGAACTCCTTATCGAATTTTCAAGGCGCTATTTCATTTTTATGATTATCAGAGGAATTTTGCAGAAATAAATGATTTCGTAAACAATAATTTTTATATAGCGCCATCTGTTGGATATTTATTAAGTTTGTAATATATTTAGTGCTTGATAAACCGGACCTGAAAATGGAAAAATCGTATATTATAAATATAGGTGAAAAATCAATTATTTTCTTTATTCATGAATAATAACAGGTACCTACTAAAGTAGAAAGTATTAAGTTGTGTAAACAGAATCCATTATCAATGTTTTGATTGATACATCTATAAATATAGGACCTATAAGATGTTTATCATATCACCACATGACTTAATATAAACTCATATACAGTGTAATAATTTCGGGTTACTTTTAATATTGTTTGAAATTTCATATACAGTATATCTTCGGAAGGGATAAGGGATTTATTTTGAGAAGAAAATATTATTTTTTAGTTCTAATAATAAAATTCCTAAAATATTTTAAAATTATTTCCAAAAATATTTGCAATACTATTAAGAGTTCTTATAAATCGCATTACATTTCATTCGTTTTATTTTTGAGAAATTAAAATCAAATATTTGAAAAGTTTCAAAATATTCGTATTTTTTTTAATAAACTGTATGTTATTTGTATAATTTATACCATATGACATATCAGTTAGAAATATTACGTTTTAACTGATGTAATATTCACTACTCTGCTAAGAAAATAAGTATTGTATCCTGTTAGATTATTTTTGTAGCAATTAAAATCTTTCGTTTATTTATTCATCTGATGGATCTATTAAAAGATTAATTTCATTAAAGATTTAGTTCATTATTAAAGTTGATAACACATAATGATAACATAATTATAATCTAATGAAATCTAAAACAAAGTATCCATTTTGTTTGACATATACACCTCTAGCATCCTGAGAGAAATTTGATAATATTATCAAAAATATAACGATTTTTGATAATATTTATTAGTAAACACGTGAATTTGAATCATTTGATTAAGAATGATAACATAATGTCTTTTAATTAAGAAAGATTAGTGATTGTTTTGCTTATGGAAGTGTTAAGCATACATTACTTCTTTTAAATCAGTTTAGTTTATGTTTATATAAATTTTATGAATGATAACATAATGTCTTTTAATTAAGAAAGATTAGTGATTGTTATGCTTATGGCAAGTGTTAAGCATACATTACTTCTTTTAAATCAGTTTAGTTTATGTTTATATAAATTTTATCTTTTATTTTTGTTGTTTCCACACTAAAAGACATTCGACGAAATACTCGTATATTATTGCACAAAGATCGAATATTTCTAACTTGACAAACAATTCTAAATATTTTCTTATGCGTAACGAAACGACAATCATAACATATTTATAATTTGAATAAATCATCTTACAAAATTAGCCGAATATTTCTAACTTGACAAACAATTCTAAATATATTTCTTATACGTAACGAAACGACAATCATAACATATTTATAATTTGAATAAATCATCTTACAAAATTAGAACAACAATAAAGTGAAGAAACCAAGAAAACTTAATTAATAACAAGATCGTAAATAAATCAAAGAAATATATAAACATAACCTGATAGATGACAGATATGTTGAAGTAAGAAAAACATTTCATCAGAGATTAGATGAAAATTAAAAGTTGATTACAAAACACAATTGCTACATCTATAGAATAGATAGAAGTTGAGGACCCGGTTTCGAGTTTCGGGTCCCATTCCTTGAAAATATTATTATGGGGTCCGAGCCCGGCCGGTCGATCC
>AYEL01062265.1:0-12762 GCA_000484575.1 Olivierus martensii
AGCGTACATACTAGTTCAAAAAAAAAAAAAAATAGAAATTGAAGAATGGTATCGAGATTTCGGCGAGCTGTTGTTAATACATTTATATATTTATCGAAATACATATTTTTCAAATTTGTGAATTTATTATATATTCCTTATATGTAAAATAAGAGAATGGTTTTCTACTGTGTCGTTTCGACTATGTTTAATTTTCGATTACTGAAGGCATAGCATCATCTCTAATTGCAATATTTTAATCAGTTGTTTATGTGTTTAGAAATGTCAGGTGTGGAAAGCCGAAGCGTTTCCACGCGGTCAATCCGGCCTTGTCGGCAGGATTGACACAATTGCGACTGCCTGGAAATGTTTCGGCTTCCCATTCTGGAGGATTTGGGTTCGAGTCTCAGGTCCATACTTTGAAAATGTTTATCATGGGATCTTTTTTTCAACAGATGACGCCACTTTCTATTCTATTAGAACTCTAAGTGAAAGGAGGAAACAATCCCTTCCACAGGCTGCCCAACATTGCGGAAGGATCAGCTGGATTGTAGAAGACGGGATTCGACAGGCCTGGCCCGGACCCCATATAAACATTTTTTTTGTCAACAGATCTAGAAATGTCAGGTTCATATTTTCGATACCATTAATTTCTATAAAGTTATGAAATTTTCCTTTATAAAATAATTACTGTGGGAAATTTTATTCTTTCTACATTATTAACATCTCACTAGCTATGATTTTTTGTCAACAGATGACGCCACACTCCATTCTTGTAGAATACTATGTGGTGGGGCGATGTGCAAGGGCTTAAGCCTCTATTCGGTTAGGTTAGTTAAGCCTCCATATCCACATGAGATATTTTTATCCACGAGTATTTTTATCTACTTATAGAGCTCATCACAGGCTGGTCAACATCCATGATGGGGTCAACCAGATGGTCGAAGGATGAGGTTCAACGGCTCGAACCCCTCCTAAAAAATTGGAGGAGTGGGACCCGGATCCTCCAAGATGTTAAGTCATAACTTTACCAAGCGGCCATCCGTCCGACCTGTCATTCCGTCAGTCCGTGGATCCCACAGTTTGTTCTATGAAGTGTTCGTTATCCGAACGTAAAAATCTTTCGCGAAAGTGTTAGTTATCCGACAACGATAGAAGAGATATTAAGAAAACATTGGAAGTGGCTAGAAAACCAAAATTACACGTTAACACGAGAAGATAAGACGAAAAAGATATTCTTAATGGATAAAGGTGAATACGATGATTTCCTATACAATTATATAATAAGCACCAATGCTGTAGAGGTCCAACAAGACCTAACATATAAATTAGCAATTAAGGTGGAAAGATTAATCAAATATCAACATTTCCCGAATATCTAGACTTTTTGTAGACAAGAAGCACCGGCCTGCCCAAGACTCTTTGCATTTATAAAAATCCACAAAACACCATTAGAAGCAAGGCCGATCGTGAAACTTAATTTTTGAAATCTTTCTATTAAATTCTAACACTATTGCTCAGAGTTTTAAATGTTTTCGTTAATGTTGAAACAATATTCGTTAATTTAAAAAAAGAGAGAGAGAGATTTCGCTCTTAATATTTAACACAAGATTTTCCTAGTAAAATTTTAGATCTTCTGTAGTGCATTTTCAAATATGTAATCCAGTGTTGTCATCCTGGTAACCATTTTTTGACGCCTTATTTTAATTTTTGTTCTATCTCGACCAACATTAAGCAAAGGATGAGGATTAACGGATAAAATCCGAAAAATTAATAATTCTATTTATACTGTATATTTCCATCTGCTTGAGAAATGAATCATGCTCTCTCAAGATCCAAAATTATCTTTTAAGTGAGAACCCTCGAACATAATTTAAATATTAATGATCTCAGCATAATCAACCGCGTGGTAAAGCTTTGGCTTACCATTCTGGAGGATCCGGATCCCACACCTCCAAATTTTCATGAGAAGTCCGGTCCTGGGCTCGGCCCATTGAATCTCATCATGGGTGTTGGCAGCCTGTGATGGGCTCTATAAATGGCCGCCGCCGGATACAGAATATCCCATGAGGATATGGTGGCTTAATCTAAGCGGTTCCCTTTTTACACGGAACCCTAAAAAATTTTGGGTTTCCGTGTGAAATTCACTAATTTTATACAAAGAAATATTTTCACATTTATAATTTAAGTTTAAAGTCTAATATCCAAACGCTTTGAGTGCGTTTGTTGTAAAAAGTGTTTCACCGATCAAATAACCGAACTCTCCTTGTTGCTCGGCTGCTGTAGTTTCTTTTTGAACGGTAGAGAGCAGTGATGTCTATCCAATCCTAGATTCCCATTTGCTATGAAGCCGGTAAATACCAGTGGCCATCAGAGTTTGCTTGTAGTTTCAGATTTTTGTTTTATAAATAAAGCATTATACAACATACATTGCGTTTATTATTTAATACAAATTACTAAAGGTTCCAAAAATATGTAACATGTTTTTTTACATATTTTACGCCCCCTTTCCAATCCAGAATATTACTAAGGGGGCGGGGCCAGTTCCAACCACGGCTCATGTCGTATTCTGAGACTAGCCAAAGCTTTTCCCCTGCTCCTCTTTCACAGGTTGCCCACACCTGCGCTGAGCCGGATTGTAGAGGACGGGAACGACGAGAAGGGGCCCCGACTCCACGATAAATATTTTCAAGGGCTGGGACTGGAGAATCAAACCCAGGTCCTCCAGAGTGGAAATCCAAAGCGTTTCCACGCAGCCAATCTGGCCGCACTGGTTATGTTTATAATATACTGTATTGTTACTGAATAACGGGTTTTCCATTTGAAAAATGTATTTTTATTCTAACAAAATCTATTTTTAGTGGAAATTTGCTGTCGAGAGTTTTTTCTTTCGTTCATTAAGTTTTATTTTTGCATTCAATTTTCTGCGAATTTTCTGGAAACTAGAATTTCAGTTTCGAATTACTGCAGAAAATTTAAATATACTCGTAACAATGTGGATTACTGTCGAGAGTTTTTTCTTTCGTTCATTAAGTTTTATTTTTGCATTTAATTTTCTGCGAATTTTCTGGACACTAGAATTTCAGTTTCGAATTACTGCAGAAAATTTAAATATACTCGTAACAATGTGGATTTATGGTAAAGAAAATAATGTTATATTTTCCTACATTAAAAAGAGAAATTCTAAATCGTAAAACGAAATGCGTTTTAAAGATATAGCTCTTCTTATATTATACCTAATGCTGAAGTAATATTGATCATCAACATCTTTCTTTTTACCGACTGCATGCTTTACATACGTTATGCACATCGCTCGAAGAAATTATCGATTTTCGGAATTCACAATGGTAAGTTAAACATGTACTCTGTCAAAATGCAGTTCCTGGACTGAGCTGCAGTCAATAAAAATGTTTGAAAAATGAAGCTGTGCAATTTTCTTAGCTAAAATTTTCGGACTTTTTTACGTTTTATTGTTTTCTATTGAAAATATGATATAATTTTACTATATAGGGTGTTTCTTACCACCTGTACTATCCTTTTTTTCCTCTGAAACGCAATGAGATGGGAAGTAAGGAGAAAAATTTTGATTACCAAAGTATACCTGAAGAATCGAATGAGTGTGATAAAAATTTTCTGGGCCCATCAGAAGTAGGGGCACAAGGAATCAAGATTGAAATCTCCAATGGAAATCTATGCCGATTTTGGCATAATTGAATAGAACTGTAAAAAAACAAACAACTTTTGTTTTGAAAGTTTTTATACAGTTCTATCCAATTGTGCCAAAATTGGCATAATTTTGTTTAATATCACGTACGGATTGTGATATATCACAAAAGATGCATGTACCGCGGATTCGGTTTTCAAGCAATAAGAAGAATAATCTGACAGAAGGCATCTGTGTACATCCATGTCGCTCATAAAGGGCTGGAACAAGTATAGAAACCCTTGTTCTTGAGTATGGCTCCATGCCGAACTGTGATGGCGAAAGACTTGTCACAGTTGCGGTTCGAGTTGGTCTTAAATCTGCATAATAATGCTCTTTGCTGCTTCAACAATGATCCGTCATGTACGCAGATGCCCTTTGTTTGATTCTTCTTCTTCTTACTGCTTGAATAGCCCAATCGGCAGCAGTGCCAGCCTTCTCTATAAAGGGGCCGAGTGAAAGAAACTTTTTGGGGCCCTAAAATATTTTTCACGGATAAAAATAAAGGGATTCGAAATAAACATGTTTTGCGTAATATGTCTTTATTTAGGCTAAATGTGCGATTTTTTGCTATTTCATTAATCATTTCGGAAAAATTACAACTTTTGGCAATTTCCTTTTCGATGCTTAATATAGCATGACCTGGCCCGTTGATCCCCGTCCTCCACAATCTGGCTGATCCCTCCGCAGGGATGGGCCTGTGGAAGGGCTCGTTTCGCCCCGTCACTTAGTATTCTCCCTGAATGGAAAGTGGTGTCATCTGATAACAAAAAAAAGTGTTCTTCGTACTAGTGTTGAACATCGATAGGAAAACATCGATAAAGCCACCGAAAGGTAACATCGATGTTTTTTTTAACAGCTCTATTGACATATTCTTCATCTATTTCCCAGTATTTAATAAACCGCTTTAATTTATTAACTAGATACTCGCTAATATACCGTTCTTTCAATATAAAAACATCCAATGCTTGCACGATGTACTGTAACTGATAGCGGCAATTTGTAGAGCCCATCATTGGCTGGCCAGTATCCATGATAGGGTCAACCGGATGGTTGAAGGATGGGGTTGAACGGACCGGAGCCGGGCCCGGATCCCTCCTGAAAAACTGGAGGTGTGAGACCCGGATTTGAACCAGGATCCTTAAGGATGGTAAGATAAAGCTTTACGACGCAAACCATCCAGCCGACAACGTAACAATTAACTCCTATAAGTAATAACAATAATTTTTATTATATATAAGTAATTAACATATTGATATACTCTGAAGGAATCTTTATATTATTTAAAAAATAACTATCGATATCGATTAATTAGCAATTATTATTGATGATTAAAAAGATGATTGTGACGAATAAAATTATGAGACAGTGATGATCAAAATCATGATCATCACAGTAATAATTAACTTTTGATATTCGTTCTTTATTCTTTTATAAATCACTATGCTTGGTGAATAAAATTACAGTACTTCATCCCAGAGAGGGCGAAATTTAATCTAGGTTTCATACCCATAAATTTATAACCTCACTCATGATGAAATGCAAATCCTCCTATTTGTACATGTTTTTATTGTTCAAAAAATTTATTAAACATTAATCTATTAACAGTTCTTGATCTCTACTCTCACGAATATGGAGCTGTGCTTCAACTTCCATATTACACCAGAAGAAGAAGAAGAAGAACGGAGCTGCTTTTGAGCCTGAAATAGAGATGTCACTTAGAATTCTTACATCAATTAGAAAATACTGTAGGAAAAGGTCCTTATTTTAGTCAGAAATAAATAATTTATAGATAGAAACTGATTATTGTATCGGTAGCATTATACGACATTATTTTTCACGCGAAGTTTCTTCCGTTCAAAGAAAAATGTCGTATGGTGGATGGATATTTTAAAGAAACAATTTAATGCTCAAAGCAATTCATTCAATTATTTCAGAATATTTATAAAATGACCATTCATTAAACCAAACATTCATCTTGTAATTACTTCTGTTTAGAGTTTGAGTTTCGTCCTACAGCACTGACTTGAGTTTGTATTAACATTTGCGCATTATAGATTACTATTATAAATGAATTAAAATTTTCATAATAATTACGATAGGGAAAATATTTATCTTTATCAAAAAATAATATCATAATTCAATTGAGTCATATTTCATAAGAAACAGTAATTTATAAAAGATTTCAAAATATATTTTTTTTATAAACAGATTGGTCTTTATAGAACAGATTATAAATATCGAGTCAGAAGTGAAATATTTCGTAGAGAAAACGGTACGACGGAAATTGTGACAACAATAATGAAATTTTCAAGGTAATATAATTTTCAAATAACTTATTTAATTGTTTAATTTATCAAAATTTTTCTCTTTAAACAAATTTCCAAATAAAATTTATTTTTAAATAATTATTGATGTTCAACTATTTTTATACAGTTTATTAGTTCTTGCGCTATGTTTAATTACTGTATCTAAATGGGTTTCAGGAGAGGACTTAGGTAAGATTTGTATTTATATATATATCCTTATTAAATAGATAATTAATTAAGTGCTGTAACTTATATTATTGCTAATAAATTGCTTAATATATAGTTAATCTTCTACATATTAAATAAAAAGAATATTATGTTTTTCTATAGACTTCGTAAGAAAAAGAAGAGATAGCATAATACATTCACCCATCCGAGCATCATCCTCTCCGATCGATCTCGAAAATTTATTATGTGAAGATGGAATAAGAATTAATAATTGTATCCCAAAGGATATATTTGAGGAAATAGTTTTAAAGGGAAAAATATTAAAAACACTTGTGTAAAGATGATGTAAATATTTTCTTGATGTTATATTTTAATTCAATTTAATAATAATTCTGATAATATGAAGTTAATTTTTATTTCTAATAAAATACAGCACTATTGAAATGTTTTTGTTTTGTGGATAGAAGTACGATAGTAGAAAACGTAATAATGTAGGAATAAATTTTGCAAATAACATTAAATTACCGCTTCCTGATAGAGTTGAATTAGTTTGCTTTAATGCACATGTTACCGACAAAGTATGAAAAGTAGGCATTGTATAGAATTCCTAGGCAGTATATAGAATGCATGGCGTTTTTAGGCAAAGTATGAAACGATTATATATTATTATATAAAAAACTTTCCCAAGGCATTATATACAATGACAGATGCTATTTAGGAAAAATATTAAAAGAGAGTTATAAAATATACTAATCAAAATCTAAAATATACTATCAAAATATGAAAATATATGAAATATGTTAAATTAATACACTAAAACCTATTTTTGTGGGGGGATAGAGACCGCAAAAAGAAATCGCATAAAAAATATCCTGAAACTTCGTAAGCAGATATAAAATATAACGTTTGCAACACATTTAAAAAAATTTTTATGCGGTAAATAGGGACCACATAAAAAGTCCCGCATAGAAAATATGTACAGTAATTCAAAACTTCAAAAACCTCACGATGTAGCTAGAAATAGGTTTTTTCCAAATAAAGAAAAATTGAATTTACACACCGGAACATTTTTTTGGTCAAGAAGTATGTACGGTAATCAGAGGACGGTTATCAACTACTGTGACTAGATGGCGCAATAAAATTCGTGGTAATGTGATGATATAATATCGGGTGGGCGATCTGTTGGATTCTTTTTTAATTTGCATGTTATTCTGAAAGCCTTCTGTTGTTTTTTAATTACATTTTTAATTAATTTTTATTCATAATATGCATTTGATGGAATTTTTTATATACTGCACAAAAAACCGCACAAAAAGGACTGCATAAAAACAGATTTGAGTGTACTTATTTATGAAAATTAAAAGGAACTTTAACAATATCAATAATTTTTCAAACAGAGTGCAAAATATAAGGGTGCATTCCAAACTTCAACAGACTGGTCAGTGATGAGTAAAAAAATCTCAGCAAACCGTTTCAAAGCTCAACAAGCCAATCAGTGTTGAGCTCATCAAAACGGTCATCACTGTAATTGAATTTGAAAGGTGGTGAGGCTGCTGTCACCGGTTTACACCGTTTATCCAACGTCAAGAAAAAGTAATTCCTACTAGATGATAAGATTTTAAAAGATAGAGAGTGTTATAAATCATTATCATCGTTGTTGTTTACTAGCAAATAAATTTTAGTACTTTCTAATGATGCTAATGAAGTTATAACATTCATTATTGTCTTCTTCACAACCAATGTTAGCCGCCATCTTATCACCACACTCAGCAAATCGTTTCAGAAACAAACTGATGTTGAGTTATTTCTGACGCCAAAAGAGACTAACCACTGATGACTTGGTTTGGAAGAATTGAGGTTTGGAACTCATCCTAACTTACAGCTTATATGTTTAAATAAAATAACTAACGTTTATAAATAAATACGCAATTTTTAATTAATCCTTTGCTATGGACGCTAAATGCGTCCAGCTAAAGCTATTAGTATGGAATATAGACGCATATATGCGTTAAAAATTGTTTCTATTCAAAAATACAAGAATCAGCGTTATCGACGAATTCAAGATAGTCACATATATTTAATTTGCTTATCAATGACAATAAAAATTTATTTGTATCTGTGAGGCCCGCGAGCCCGCGAAGCCCGCTAAATAGGAAACAAGCGGTCTCCGACAGGCAGATAGCCTATGAGCGGCGTGTGGCACAAGTAAGGACGGGTGATGAGAGGCTGGACTGAACGATCACTGAGACTACGTTTGTATGCACAAACATCTTCTTTTATTGGAGAGGACTCCGACATAACAGTGTTAAAAAGGACACCGACATAAATAACGACATAACAGTGGACAACGACATAACAGTGTTAAAAAGGACTCCGACATAAATTGTCGGGTCTGTTTATGTCGGAGTCCTTTTTAACACTGTTTTTCTTCCGTCGGAGGAGGATCAGAGTCTTCTCTGGAGGCAGCGCAGATTTCCTTTCTACAGGACTGTTCGGATGTGTCACGTGTTCTAGAACATTCGATTACAAGGCTTAAGGGTTTATTGGTGGCATACAGCCATGTTCCTGAGTCATCGAGTCGATGAAACACGGGTGGATGCGTAGGTGTTACTCGTCTATTACAAAGACGTTTAACTGCTGCATCCTGTCCCATAAATAATGAATATTCGCAACTTTGATAAGGGTGTCTCCATATCGGTGTTTCCGGGGCATAAATAGATACTGCTCAGGATCGACATTTTAACACCTCGTATGTATCATGCAGTATGTAGGATTGTTTATTCTTAGATAAGGCGATAAAATTATAATCCGTACGGTAATAGACGAACATATTGGTGCTTGCAAAGAACACAGGAAATCTCACGATCTCAAACAGATTGAAAAACTGGTCCGGATTTTTTAACGGAATATCTATAAACAGTCAAGAGTGTTAAGGTGCGCTGTCGCAGTAACTGTGATCCATTGATAGTATTTAAACAAATTGTCCGGTCGAACGGGTTCTACGAGCGAAATGTCGTTCGGTAAATGGCTATTTATATCTGTCAAAGCCGCTAATAATGTTCTTCTAGACACAAAATAAGAGCTCAATCGCCCTTGTTCTAAAATTTCTATGTCGGCTCGTAAATTTGTCAGTTGTGACCTAAATTCGGCAACTGCCCTCTCCATGTATCGCAAAGCGATGTTTACGAGAAGCGAGTAACTTTGTGCCTGTACTATTTTACTTAATACTTCCTCTCGCTTCAGTATCACTTTAATGTGTCGACGATTGTCTTTAACAGCTATAAGTGTTTCGTTTAAAACAGAAGCCTGAGCCTCTAATATGTGCACTATGCCTTTCTGATTAGTTTCCAGACGTGCAATCCGTCCGTTTAGATCTTCAACGTCGCTAGACGTTACCGTTCCGAACAAAAATTTTAGCACCTTTCCTCCCACGGCAATTAGTGCTCTTTTTCCTCTGTATGTCGGGTCTAGAGTCACTAACGACTTCAAATCTCTGTATTCGGCCTCTAGTTCCATCAAGTCTTGACTCAAATTCTCTACTTTTGTTGCGGTATGGTTCCAGAATAAAAAGTGAATCGTTGCCAACTGTACTCTACGCGTTAATCGTTCTAACTCCTCTACATGCTCTCTCATTCTTAGCAATTGAGTATCGTACTCTTCGAAGGATAGGTCTACTACAAGGGTCCAACGGCTCGTGGTAAGGAGAAATTTTCCCTGGTTGGTAAAAACCACTCCCTTCTTCAAACTCGAGTCGTCGGCTGTAGCTTAGCCATAATCAGCAGCATAATAGCCAGCAGCATTCTCGTGATTTCCATCTGGAAATAAATTACAAAAGGTTGGTTCCCTTGTGCATTTATCCAACATTGACATGCTTAAATAAATAAATAAATAAATAAATATATATATATATATATGTATATACACATATTTCTTCTCTTTTTTTGTTTTGTCTTAAACGTTCGGGTGAGCAGGAGTGTCAGTTTGTTTTGTTTTTTTTTTTGTTAGCTTATATCATGATTCGACGCAGAATACGGCTACAGGTGGCCGTAGTGGCAACCGAAGGTTCCTCGGCTACTGACCCTCTGCACCTCAAGGCATATGGGTGCGAGGTTGGCGGTTGAGCACCTGTGTCTATGGGTGTCTCGCCGCGCTCGCCCGTTGAGGTAGGCTCTGGGTCCAGTGCGGAAAAAATTATTTCGTCCCACGGGTCAACTTCAGGCTCCGGAGTTTGGATTAAATTTGGATCGGATCGAGAAGAGCTAATCTCCTGCGCTTCATCCTGAGATTCGAACTCCATTCTAGCGATAGCGGGTTTCAAGCAATTTGAATGAACCAAAAGTCACTACTTTGTTTTTATATCCTCAATAACATAATTTACGGAACTTGTTTTGTCTATAATCCGGTAAGGACCGGTATATCTCGGATAGAATTTCTTTTTAGCTCCAGGAGGTATAAAAGTTTGATTCAAGAATATTCTGTCTCCCACTGAGAATTTATATCGTTTCGTTTTACTACCGTGATATATTATTCGCTTCTCAGTGGCTGTCTGTGAATGACGAGCTAATTCATGAGCACTCTTAAGTCGAAGTTTTAATTCTGTCGCAAAATTTTCTCCGATATAACATGTAGCAACGTTAGGGCTAGTAATGATATCGAAAGGATACACTGTATCGCGACCATACAAAAGATAATACAGACTATCGTTTGTTGTGGAATGTGTGGATGAATTGTAAGCAAACGTCAGATATGGCAACATTTCGTCCCACTGCGTTTGATCTTTCTGTACATAGTGCGCCAGCATATCTATCAGCGTTTTATTTAGGCGTTCGACAACGCCGTTACAAGCTGGATGGTAAGCTGTCGTTAACAGTCTTTTTATCCCAGACTTTCGGCAGCTTCCTTCATGATCTTGCTCGTGAAGTTGCTTCCACGGTCAGTGAGTAAATATTTTGGTGTCGAATATCGTAAAACAACGTTAGTTACGAAAGCCTTAGCTACTGTTTCTGCAATATCTCCGGCAGTGGCATGCATTCTGCGTACTGGCTGAAATGATCGACGAAAACAAGAATATATTTGTTTCCCTGACGAGTAATTGGAAGTGGACCCACGATATCTAAAGCGGTTCACTCGAAAACTTGCGTCACCTGGGGAAATGTATGCAACGGGGCCTGGCGTCGATTATCCTGACGTCGGCGCTGTGCGCATTTCTCGCAGCTTTCGCAGTATCTGATTATGTCCTTTCGCATATTCAGCCAATAAAACTGTCTTTCTAATTTTCTTCGCATTTTCTTAACGCCAACATGGCCTGAAATAGGCGCGTCATGAAAAATGCGTAGAATATATCCAACTAGCGATCGAGGTACCACCAATTGGTGCCACACCTCTCGTCGCGTCTGGCATTGTTTGGATCGGTAGAGAACACCATTACCATCTAAAAAATAATCAGCGTATTCGTCATCTTGACCCGAGCTATCGGATTGAGATAGCTTCTGAATTATGTCTTTACATTTCGTGGCTAACTTTTGTTGTTCCCTGATTTGTTTGATGCTGTATATCGGCTGGTATTTTTCGATCGTTCCGATCGGGATTCGGCTAAGCGCGTCCGCGTTAGTGTGTGTGTTTCCCGGTTTATGTATGATCTTAAAATCATACTCTTGCAGCTGGAGATTCCAACGCGCCAATCGCAAACTTGGATCTTTTACATTTAGTAACCAGCCTAACGGTCGGCTGTCCGTGTGGATCTCAAACGATCGGCCATACAAGTAAGGTCGAAAGTACTTTATAGCCCGCACAATAGCAAGACACTCTCTCTCTGTCCCGCTGAAATTAACCTCAGGAGGTCTCAGTTGGCGATTAGCATAGGCGATTGGGAGCTCTTCTCGTTCGTCCTTTTGGGAGAGAACAGCTCTGATAGCATAGCTTGAAGCGTCCATAGCTAATGTATATGGTTGTGAGAAATCTGGCGGCTGCAATAAAGGTGCTGTCGTGAGAATTTTTTAAAATTCTGGAAGGCACGTTCGCACGCGTCGTCCCAATTAAATTTTGTGTTGCTCTTCAATAGCGTTGTGAGCGGTTTCGCTATTTTAGCGTACGAATTAATGTGTCTCCGATAGTAACCTGTCAATCCGCTCATTGAGAGGGCTATTGGATACAAGGAGATTGCCCTTGGTGCTTTCCTTGATATCCAGGGGGCTTTTGACTCTACTTCTTTTGAGCAAATTAGCCTTGCTGCTATTAGGCATGGAGTCAGCTCAACAATTGTTCGCTGGATTGGCTCCATGCTGAGGCATAGGGTTGTTTTTAGTAGACTCTATGAGGAAGAAGTCACGATTCTCACTGACAGGGGCTGTCCGCAGGGGGAGTGTTGTCTCCTCTTCTTTGGAGCCTTGTGGTGGATGAGCTTTTGACTTTACTTAATGGGAAGGGTTTCTTCACTGTTGGATATGCCGATGACATATCCATTGTTGTGGTGGGGAAATTTCCTAGGACTGTTTCTGAAGTTTTTCAGACAGCTCTTAATACAGTTTCACACTGGTGTAATAGGGTGGGATTGTCTGTTAATCCGGCCAAGACTGTTATTGTGCCTTTTACTCGAAGAAAACA